>PVIJ01006733.1:63079-89222 GCA_004024925.1 Scalopus aquaticus
AAAGAAGAAAAGCAAATGGCCAACAGATACATGAAAAAATGCTCAACATCACTTATAATCAAGGAAATGCAAATCAAAACCACTATGAGATACCACCTCACACCTGTGAGGATGGCACACATTAAAAATACAGGCAACAACAAATGCTGGAAAGGATGTGGAGAAAAAGGAACTCTTCTACACTGCTGGTGGGAATCTCTTTCTGATTCTTATTACAAATTCCACTCCAAATTTATTAATTTGTACAGAAGCTTATGATTCCACATTAACTATTTGAATTTTTATGTTTTAACAGAATTGAAGTAGAAATAGTCCACTTCACTTAATATGGTTATTACACACACACACACACACACACACACACACACACACACACACACACACCTCTTTTATTATATCTCTGAAATGAATGTTTCTTTTGTAATCACAAGACCATTTTTTGTCAACATCTCTAAGCCAAATTTTGCTGATCTTTACACTCCCAACTATTACACCTCAGTTTCATTTTTCTTCTGAAGTTCCAGATAAATGTTTTTAGTAATATCTATCAAAAATATATTTATGTAGCAAGTATTCTGAAAATTTGTTAAGTTAGAGAATGTTTTCCAGTAGACCTCACTGATGAATGATATATTACACAGTTAAGAGCATTAACAAAACATGTCCTTTATTCATTAAAGTTTCAAAATTATTATTCCAGTATCACTTGTATTTGATCACTACAAAGAAGAAATTCACATTTTCTTCACTTTAGTTTCTATGATGGCCATGTGGTTTTTTCCTGCACAAAAGCTTAAATGACATTTTAAACTTAGTGACAATTAGAGAACATCCATTGTTAGTGAGGATGATTATGTGCTTGTTTTCTTATAGGCACATGCTTAGACAATCTCATACACTTATCCTAACTGCTCAAAAGAAATTACTATCCCCCTCTTTACACATGTGTTGACTTCTACTGACCTCCTGCATCATCAACTTCATCTGAATCTTTGCTTCCAGAGAACATAATGTGCTGTAGGCAGCTCAACTGGGTTTTGGAAGTTCTCTTTCATGATGGCTTATTCTGGTGAGTGATAAATTGGGGTGGCTGGCCGCTGAGAGTTCAGGTCAAGCTGTAAGCTTAGAGTTCAAATTTCTCTCAATGTGGTTTTTTTCTAAGGACTGTTTTTGGACTTCTCACAGCATGATACTTTTGTTTTAAGATATAATTTAAAACTGTTTATTCTCTTTTCATGAAGTACAAAGCTGATATGTTTCTCCTCAATGTATCAATATATTGCCCAAAATATCTATACATTTTTTACTGCCTTGTATGAATAGGTAATTTCTACTTTTCAGCTTTAGAATTTATTTGAAATGTATATTCTCCACTAATAAAGCCCATCCATGACAACTGAGTCCTTTTCATGCATAATTATAAAACTCTAGTAAAACTCTGTGTTTGTTTCCATTTCTCCAGTTACACAATTTATTTTAAAATTCCCATCTTTGCTAATGAGCTAATGGCAGAGAAATTATCCTTTTATATCATTTCATATTTAATATTCAAAGTAAATTTTCCAAATAGGTGTTTGTGTGGGGAAGGGGGGGATGTTACAAATCTTTAAATCTTTCAGTTACCTATGTAACTGAAAGCAAATGAATATTCAGCAACAAAGCTTCAAATGGGTTAATAGCATAGGAAGACTGCTTTTAATATCACTAGAGACATTACAAAGATAGGAATTAAGTCACTCTTCTTCATAAAAGAGTATTTCCCTAGTAAGGTGATTGTTATTTTATTATTGTTAGAAACTTGAAACAGTGCAGAACTTCATCTGCACTGTAAACTACGTTATAGCTGGAATTTGAGATATCAGCTGTAGAAACTGTCTTTATTTAGAAGAAGACTTAAGGGGCACAATATTTTCAGTAATGCTTAAGGCAGGATTCACAGGACTGAAATATCAACTGAATTTTAGTTCCTTAACTCATCACATATTTTCCAAGTTATCTTATCTAATTATGTCATTTCTGAGATAGACTCCAAGCATAAATGTTGTCTACTATACTGTTTTTTTAGTTTTCCTGGGGAAAATACTATTTTTAAAAAACACCATGTTGCTGACTCATGGGGAATGGGGATTTGTAATTCATTATGACTTCTAGATGTTTTTCTGGAGTACTTGGGTCTAGCTCCTCATTACTTATTTTACATTTGTACAATGTAGTTTTTGTTCTTTAAGTGTACTAACGTACATCCTTATATTTGTTTCTTGCTCATCAAGGTCTTTTGAATTCTGTTCCTCCTCTCCAGGGGGCTGGTGCTTCTGCCCACCAACCCTCTACACTCCAGCCTACATTATCATCAAGATGTTCTTTCATGTAAGACTTAATGAAGGTACTGACTTACTTGAGAGTGAGCTTAACAATGTCTTAGAAGTACCTGCTGTGTATATAGCATAGTGCTCAAGTTAAAGGAAAATACAAAGGAAAAAAAGGATGTATCTGTTTTTTAAAAGACTGTACTTGAGATGAGGAGAATGACAGGTAGAAACTGAAGCATATTTTCCCAAAGCAATGTTTTCCATTACTTCCAAGAGCAGATTCCAAGCAAGCACTGAGTGTTAAATGTTAAGAAATTATTGTTATTATATGTGACCTGTCAAAGGGAAGTAATAAAGTACATTACTGATGAGGGTGATAAAAGTGAAGACTAAAACCTTTTCTATTTTTGTATTTTAACTATGTTTATAAAGGTAATGTTAGTTTATTTATACTTTTTTAAAATAAAAGGGTATATTATTTCTCTCCTTGGTTTTTTTATGAAGACAGGAGAAAACTCTGAAACACATTTTATGAGGTCAATATTACCTTGATTAAAAAACCAAACAAGTACAACACAAAAAAAGAAAACCATAGACTAATATCTCTGATGAACATAGAGGCAAAATCCTCGACAAAATTTTTGCAAATTGGATCCAGCAACATATTAAGAGAATAATCCATCATGCGCAAGCAGGATTCATTCTAGGGATACAAAGTTGTTCAACATAGGCAAGCAATCAATGCTATTCTCCACGTCAACAAAAAAGATAAAAATTACATGATCAATTTGACAGATGCTGAAAAAGTATTTAACAAAATTGAACATCCACTTATGATAAAAACTCTCAAAACAATGGGAAGAAAAGGAACTTATTGCCATACATTATAAACCCACAGCCAAAATCATACTCTATGGTGAAAACCTGAAAGTATTTCCCCTAATATCAGGTACAAGACCACAATATACACTATCACCACTACAATTCAAGATAGCATGGAAGTCCTAGCCAGTACAATTAGGCAAGAAAAAAATATAAAGGAATCAAAATTGGAAAGGAAGAAATAAAACTATCACTATTTGCTGATGACATAATATATATAACCCAAAATACTACCAAGAAGTACTACTAGAAGTAATAACTACAGTAAGGTGGCAGGATACAAAATCAATACACAAAAATCTGCTGCACGTCTATATGTAAATAATGAAGTAGATAAAAGAACAATTATGAAAACAATACCATTTACAATCATACAAAAAAGGATGATGTACCTGGGAATAAACTTAATAACAGAGATGAAGGACATATATACTTCAGTAGATCTGCGTGTTTAGCTTTTAATTCATAAATCCACAGCTAATATAGACAGCTAATCTTGACAAAGGGGCCAGGATTGTACAATAGAGAAAGGAACACCTCTTTAACAATGGTGTTATGAAACATCAGGAAAGTCACATATAAAAAAGTGACACTAGATCATTACTTCATAAACAAAATTTAATTCAAAATGGATTATTAAAGAGTTATATATGTTATATTAAAGTTATATATAAGACCTGAAATCATAAAACACAGAAAGAAAAAAGAAAACACAGAGCAGATATTTGCATATGACATGTCTGACACATGGTTAATTTCCAAAATATATGAAGGACTCATATACTCAACAACAAAAAATAAACAACCCTATCAAAAAATGGACAAAGTACCTTCTCCAAAGAAGACATTTAGATAGTCTATAGGCACCTGAAAAAATGCTCAACATCACTTATTATAAGGAATATGCAAATCAAAACCACAATGAGATAGTACCTCCTGCCTATGAGAAAGGCCAACATCAAAAAGACCGAAATCTTCAAATCTTGTTGAGGATGTGGAAAAAAAGGAACACTCATCCACTGTTGATGAGAATGTAATTTGGTGTAGCCTCCATCAAAAACACTATGGAGATTCCTCTAAAAAAAATACAAATGGAAATACCACATGATCCAGCAATATCACATCTAGGTATTTAGCAAAAAAATATATAAACATTAATACAGAAATGCATGACTATGTTTATAGCAGCATTATTCACAATAGCCAAGTCACAGAATCAACCTAAATGTCCATCAACAACTGAGTAATAAAACTCTGGAATATATACTTAATGGAATACTACTTAGTCATTTAAAAAGTTGTAATTGTGCCTTTTGTCACCAAATGGATGGAACTTGAGGTGATAATGCTAAGTGAAGTAAGTTAGAAGTGAAAGACGATTGTCAGTTATAGACAACCAAAGAAAACAAACTGGTAAAACACCACAAATAATTCCTAGACTGAAAAATAGTTACCAGAGGGAATGGGGAAAGTGGAGTACCAAGGGGATAAGAGAGTTAAGGTGATAGGATATTGGCACTAAAGTTTTGTTGGAGGGTGAATGAAATTATACTTCTCAAATTATATAGTTACATAAATGGATAGCAAATCAGTAAAATTTGGTGGGGGGGTGATTTTTGAATAAGGAAATAAAGTCAATGATATCAGAGAAGACTTCAAAGATAATGCAGAACATGGGTCTTCCTTAGAGACAAGTAAGATTTTGCCATGTAGATATCGGAGGGTGACATTACATAATATTGGTACCAAGGGAGAAAGTCTATTGTATTAACTGTTGGGAATAGAGATATAACTGGAAACAATATGGACCATGAAAACATAGTAGGTCAATACTTAACCCAGAATTTCTAACATATTTTGGTAATATTTTATGACAGGGCAAAGACAAAAATCTTTAAGAGCACAAGCATTAGTATTAAACATGGTCAAGGAATGTATCCTAAGGAATTCATAGTTGAAAAAGAAAATGCTGAATTTTATTGTCAGCCGTGGGAAATCACCTAAATTGTTTATTTTTAAAGGGGCTAATTGGGTCAGACCGCTCTTTCCAGAGAACTCAAGGGTAATGCGAAAGATGTATTGGAAAAAGAACAAAAAGGAGGCAGGAGACCCTAATTAAAAGTTACTACATTACCGGGGCCTCCCCGGTGGCGCAGCGGTTAAGCGCTGTGCTGTGGAGCTGTTGGCAGCGGCGACGCGAGTCCGACGCCCGGCCGGGGAGAATCCCACATGGCGCGGCAGACCTCTCCTGCCTTGCCCGCTGCTCCCCTCAGCAGTGTATTTCTGATCTGCCTGTTCTGCTCCCCGCTCTGTCTCTGGTGAACCCTCTCGCCGCCCCAAGCCTCTGGCCTGTACCCCAACTTGTATGTATAAATAAAAAATAAAAATTAAAAAAAAAAAAGTTACTACATTACCATTTAAGATTATAAGAACCAAACTAAGGCCACATCAGCAACTGATAAGAAGAGCAGATGGATATAAAAGAAGATCAACATGTCCTAATGACCAATTAGATGCAGTTACAGAAGAGGGAAAAAGATACTTTCCAATTTCCCATCTGAGATAACCAATTAATTAGTAAGTTTTAATTCTACATTTACTCTGGAACTAAATATCAGTAGACGTGGTACACGAATGTTCAAATGATGCAACAATCACCAAGTCTCATTCAGAAATATTCTCTTTTGCACACAGGCTTACACATACACACACACATACTTCTGTATAATCAGTCTGCACCTGCTGATTCAAAATAAAACACTATAGTGGCTTCAGTGAAATTCCCCAAGAAATTTTATTATCTCTGGCCTTTTATAGAAAATTCATGACATCTTTACTTAAGATTCTTTCCTTGCAAATATAACCAACTGACCCCTATCCAGCATTTGCTAGGTATGTTTGATTTATGGATGTCCTAGCTTTGTAGAATGATTTACAATGTATTTTCATTTTCACCCATTCTTCACCTAATATTTTCTGTTTAAATGCATGCAAATTTAGATTCTTGTAATATCTTGCATGTAAGTCACTTCCTTATTCTCTTTAAAGTAATCATGAATATTAACTCATTCAAAGAATACTTGTTATTATAACTCAGTAGAAAAATAAGTTCTATTTACAATTTTCTTTTGGAATCAGTCTTACTCCAATTATCCTAATCATAATAAATTTTTATTTTAGGACATCAAAGGTCAGAAATATGACAAAATAAGTATTACATGAGGTAATGTTTGTAAGATATAGTCTCTGGCAAATAATAAACCATACTTAGTTGTCAGCTATCTCCTATTCAATACATTAAGCTTTTATGTACTGTTTTAAGTCTTCTGTTTCTTTCAACAACCAAATATCCAGTAAATCACAGCTGACCTAGATCATCTGAACAAAAAGGCATTAATAGCCAACTTTGTCTAAAGCTGATAACCAAATTCCATGAACATAACCAAGCAACCACCTAGAGGGAGAGGGTCATTTGATCCTTTTACTACTTTATCAAAACAGAAATAATGTACCATAATAACATCCAATCTTAACACTTTGTGTGCCGGCGCCCTTTAAATTTACCAGCCCTTGGGGCCGGACATTTTCTGTGCCACCTCATGAATGGTATAAGCATTCAATAAAACACACACAACTCCTGAACTACTGGATATTAAAAAAACTGAAATATCTCTCATAAAACACCTTACACTTTCACCAAAACAATGTGTAAAGCTTCTAGACTGAGTACAATCAAAGAAATAGCTCCTAATAATTTCAAATAAATCCACTGTGGCGTGAAAAACCAGAGACTAGATGAACACGTATTAATACGTGAGCGGCCACCTGATACTGGTGACAAAAACATATACTAATATGTGAGCGGACCACAAAGTGATAAGCTTATTACCATATATAGGATATATAATACAGAGGTAATTCCCTATTTCTTAAAAGAAATGTTAATCATCAAGTAAGCATAATTCCCGAGTAAAGAGGAATTTTTTTGAGAAATCTTGCAAGCATTTTCCCCATTGCTGTTTGTATAGTTTAGTCGTCTGGGAAGGAGAACACATAGTAACACCTTCCTTATGATAACAGCCAGGGCCATGGTTTATTATTTCTAGTGTGACTTACTGAGAAGAAAGAATTGTCACATGCAAAGTCAAAGAACTTGGGGCCCTTTAGATTTTGTGGATGTCTTTCTATCACATTCTATTCTTTTGATTCTTCCTATCAACTGAATAAATGAATGTAGTAGCCTCTGGAAAAATCATAATCCTCAGGTTGGCTTCATTCAAAGTTAAACAGAAGTAGGGGGTATGAGCTTAATGCTTCCTGTTTTGCCAAGAGCAGGGACCACCACCTGTTCAATAATCATGAAGAATAATAAAAATTCAAAATCGTGAGCAAGCTTAACGTTCTTCAGTGGTACAGAAACCATCAATCACTCATTTCACATTGTCAAAAATACATGCAAAATATTTGCCTTGTTTTAGTTAATGATTTCCACCTGATCTTCAACATACTTTTTTACCTAATGTCAAATAAGATATGACTATTTAAGTTTAATCAAACTCATCAAGTACAAAAAGTGAAGAAGATTACAATTTATCTCATTATCTTCTGAGAGTAATAATTTTATCCTTGGTAAGTTTTATCCAAAAAAAAGTATATTCTTTTGTGAGTGTACCCTTTAAAAGCAAATAAAGTCAAGAATTTGTCCTTATTTGCTGCAGCCCTTGAATTAAATTTCTTGATTTGTTTAAATCATCATTCCTGATGAGTTAACTCAATGATAATCTACCATATGACCCAGCAATTCCATTCCTTGGAATCTACCCAAAGAACACAAAAACAGTAATTTGAAAAGAATCTGCACTCCTACGTTCATTGCAGCACTCTTTACAATAGCCAACATATGGAAACAACCTAAATGCCCCAAAAGAGATGAATGGATCAAGAATCTCCGATATATATACACAATGGAATCCTACTCCATGGTCAAAAAAAGATAAACTCATCCCATTTGCAGCAACATGGATGGAACTGGCAGGGATTATACTAAGCAAAATGAGTCAGAAGGAAAGAGATAAATATTGGATGGTTTCATTTATATATGGAATATAGAGAAACAAAAACAAAGGGTCAGGAAAAAGACAAAACTTGCAAGCTGACCATAAATAGAAAGAAGGGAGGGAAGAAGGCCAAAGAGGAAAGGGAAGAACACAAGGGCCTATGGTGATGGATCACAAATGCTATGGGAATAGGAGAACTACAGGGACCATACCTGAGGGGGAAAATCAAATACTGTCCAAAATTTAACAAAAATGTAAGGGGGGAAAAAGATACTTAAAATAAAAAAAGAAAAATATATATTCCCTTATTATTTTCCTCTATGGAATGGCCTACATAGAAGTAACAGTATTAAGTAGGGGGTGGATGATCAGTTTCAGCAACGTTATAGATGGAATTCCTGCATTATGTAATTCATTTTACTTAATTATTAAAATACTATTTGTTCCATGTCTTTTGATTCTAAACATTGAAAACCTCATTTTTTTCTCCATACACTACAGCTCTTCTTAACTCATATTCTCCATTGAATAATATAATTTCCATCACACATACTTTTTTCAACAGCCTACTTGCTAAATTCCTTTTTATAAGTTGACATTTATACAACATGAGACATACTATTATATTTTTTAACAAACCTTAAGATTGTTTTTTTTCAATTTTTTACTCTAATGTAGTCTTAATTTATGAGACCACATGATAATATGGGTAACTTTATAATATACAAATAACTCTGCCAAGTAAGTTTTTCTGAAAATAACTAATTGGCATGAAAGCTTGGTCCTTGTTCCAGGTATACAAAAAAGTCACAACAGATTCTAGCTTATGTCTAACAGCTTCTGCAGAATACTTTTGGGTATGTGACTAGAGATACAAGATAATGAACAATATGCAAAACTGAATGTCATCAGTTGTGAAAAATAAGTTTTTTCTGAATAAGACCCCCATCAGTTAAAAAAAATGCTGGAAATTGACTTATTTCAATAACAAATATTAAGAATTATGTTGAGAACATAGCTAAAAATGAAGGGTTGTCATCCTAATTAAAAACTAAGGCAGGTGCCCCAAGGAAGTTGGGAGCAGTATAGAGAGAGTATGTAACATACTGAACACAGGCTAAACCAGGGTCACTCCAGGTATCATCGAAATGGTCAATAGGAACTCTAATCAAGCTTATCAGGTTCATCATGTACTCCTCAGCCTAGAGAAATTGATCATGTTTGAGGCTGGAATGAAGAATATTTGTGACTATAGGTTTGCAGGAATGTGTAAAGTGAATTAAATGTTCACCGTGATTTCATTTGTTTGCCAAAATCAGCTTTCTAAACGATCATTTTGTTTCGGAATTTTAAAGCCTTCCTTCAGAATCCCTAATTCTGCGATTCATGATTTCTTATTTGAAGATTATGTTCTAATTCAAACATTTCCTTGTTTGAGAAATGAAATTAAGAATGTCATCTTGGGACCTCCCTGTGGCGCAGTGGTTAAGTGCTGTGCTGTGGAGCTGTAGGCAGTGGCAACACAAGTTTGTTGCCCAGCTGTGGAGATTCCCACATGGCGTGGCAAACCTCTCCTGCCTTGCCCGCTGCTCCCCTCAGCAGTGTATTTCCGTCAATCTGCCTGTTCTGCTCCCCACTCTGTCTCTGGTAAACCCTCTCACCACCCTATGCCTCTGTCCTGTACCCCAGCTTTTATGCATAAATAAATATTCAAAACAAAAAAAAAGAATGGCATCTGGTTTTTTATTTGGCACTTCTATGTGGTCTCCAACGTACTACAGGAATTTACCAATAGGTTAGTGACCCCATGGTGTTGATTTTTCACAAAAGGTTCATATAGTAAAAATGCTCTCATCAGGACCAAGTTCTATACCTAAGAAGTTTCAACAAGCTTCTCTGAAAAGTCTGGCCTATTTTTTACCCCTTTACAGTTTCTGATTTTATCATAAACTCTAATTATGAAGTTTTCTTTTATCTCTCTCCTACCTAAAGTAAGATTCTCTAAAATCACTCCTCTAGTCTTAATATAAAAGATCATATTTATAAAGGTTTGTATCCTTTTTTTTATAAAAGATTTTATATTTATAAAGGTTTATACTCTTTTTTAAATCAGGCATTTCAGTAAATCTTCCATTTTTATACACTGATTAAAAGATTGTATACTGCTTATTAAATTATTTACATAAAAACATAAAACCATTCTAAAATTACTGGTGGTGTGATTTTTAACCTCAACAAGTCTCAGATTTATCATCAGTAAAGTGGAAATTTTATAGTAGCGTAATGATTGTTGTAGGACCTATCAATGGGTTATTGTGAACATTCAATGAAATAATAAATGTAAAAAGGTTTAGATGCCTGTAATCTGCAACATTGCCATTAGGATTGGCTATTTTGTTTCCAATGGATAAACTAATTGGTTTCTTCCACTTCCCCATGGACCATAGGATGGGTTTACCCATTGTGATTCAAGATTATCTTGGATGAGCACTGGAAAGCAGAATTTTATAAATGATGTTTGGGAACGTTTTAGTAGGATCATAGGGATAACTCTATGATATTACAAACTCAGGCCCAAGGAACATAAACTGAGAGGAGCAAGCCAAAATGAGAAAGCATGAAAGTCCAGAAGAATAGGGAGCGTATGGCTTCACACCTCAGAGATTTTGCTAAGCCAGAAAAGAAGCAGGAACCTTCTTATATATTCTCATCCCAGTAGTGAATATAGATCCCATGCAATCCCTTCCACCAATAATGAAAGATTAGAAAATACCTTACATTTCTTTATAATACAGAGAACACAATAGTGGAAATTAATATGACCCAGAATAGACTAACCAAAGTTACATTCTGAGCTAACCTTGACTCTTGGTGATATATATTCTTTCATCTTTGGTTTTCCATTTCATTTAAGCAAAACTGCTGGAGATTTCAGAAGCACTCAGCAGTCCTGAGGATTGTTGATGGATTTTAAGATTTTGTTGAGTACTTTAAACTACTATTAATTATAAGTCACCATTAGGAAATTGTCATATAACACCATTTTTGTAAATGTTTTATATAAACATATATCCAATATACATAACTTTGTAATCTGTGATTTCTTCTATTTCCACTACATTTTTTCAAAGGCTTCATCTATGACATTAATATCAACTTAGCTATACTAATGTTTATGGTTCAGTTAGTTCAATACTAATATATTATGTATTGAATTATACACATATACCCCACACACATACATACACACATCATCCAATTTGATTGTGGTTAATCACACTTTACCTATAAGTGTGCTCTGAAGGTGTTGCAAGGTATTTTACTAATTGAAGTCATCAAGAAGAATCAAGATTACAACCAGACAAAAATATCCAATCTTTTTCCTGAGCCACACTTATTTTCTTTTTACAGCCTTCTATTATTCATACTATCAAAAAATTTGGGAACTAAATGTACTCAAGCATTTATCACACTGTACTGTAAATGTCTCTTGTTCATCATCACCCCTGCCCTATGGGATCTTTGGAGAATGAGAGCTCGATTCCCTAGGCCTAGTCATTACTCAACTGATGAATTCATAATTTGAAAATACAGTAAGAAAAACACTATTTCCAAACTATATAACACCACTTAAGTATTTTGAAATATGAAATATAATGTATTATATAAATACTGGAATTGGCATGAAATCAAGTTATCTTATATTTATTTTGATTACATTATTTGTACTTATGCATAAAAATAAGAAAAAATACAGGAGAAAATATATAAAGAGGAAAGAACTATAATATTTGCTGGTACCTTCTGAAATTTTCATTTTTCACACCTTTCATCTCATTTTTTAATTAAAAAAATTGTATCTCAAACAAGATTAGATAGAAAAGCACAGATAATAAAAAGATAGCCTCTCTATTCTCTCTGTGGAGATAAAAATGCCAAGGAAGACAGAAAAAACAGAATCCTCCTGTTTTATGTCAACCCAGTTTCAAGCATATTTTTTAAATAAATTATTGCATAAATAAATTAATACTTTTCAGGTCAAAATGTGTTTTACCAGAATTGAATTAGATCAGAATTGACCTCAAAATGCCATAACAAAGATTCATGGTACTTAGCACTATATTGACATAAAATTTGTGTTTTCATGGAGGAAAAAATAAGGCCTTTTTCAAATTGTTTAAACAATTATTAAGAAAACTGTCCCTTTGGATATCTTCTGTGACTGAAAGTGATAAAGTTGGCAGCAATGCTTCCATATGACAGTCAGGACTGCTTATTTGGAGTCACCAGAAACTTTCCCTCTTGGAGAGATTGGAAGGGCCTCCTAGATCAGAGATTTCAGCAGGATTGGATGAACCACTGTCACAGTTGCATTACAATCCTACATAGGTCTCAGCCCATCCTGTTTACCTCCCAGTGTGACCAGTGTTATTCCCTTGACCCTTCCCAGTAAGCTGCACATAGGTCACAGGAAACTGCCCTACCACATCTACCAACCCACATATTCCACCCCATTAGAAATACAGTACTTTCATCATTCTAGAAATAAACAGTCTGCTTCTGGGAGTTTGGTAAGACTGAAAAATTGCACTTTCTGGCAAGTCTGAAGTAGACATTAAGGGTTGGGTTACCCAAGCATTTTGGCAAAAGCTAAAAAAAACATTTCATTAGTATCAACACTGTCATCGGCATGTCAGAGACTTGCTTTTTTAAAAAAATTAAGCAACTTTGAAAAAAAACTTTTGAAAGTGTCTTTGAAGGAACTAATCTATGCAGAGCTATAGCATACTCGGGAGATCATATGTAAATTTGCTGGTGATATGTTCATGAAACTTAGGAATTAACTGCCCAAATGCTTTAGAGATTTTTGCTATAGTGCAAATGCTCTTACTTTCACACCGTTTATAAATCTCCTCTTATTATGTGGCATACAGCCCATTACATTAGGTAAAATGCTACAAATTTGGGGCTTCTCATTATGGATGCATTGCATTTACATACAAATGGAAATGATTTGGCTATAGCTTTCCACCAGCTTAAGACCCTATCAGCTCAGCACCAAATGATTGTAACAACACAACCCTTCCTTCTCATTCAGACTTGGGGGTCACAACCTAACAGACTAAAGGCTGTCCATGATCCTTATGTCTGTACCCAGGAAAATAAACAAACAAAAACAAATAAATAAATACTCTAGAATGCATCCGTTGTCTGGTCAGAAACCCACTTCTAGCTCAGCCTCCCTCTTCCCTAACCCCTTGCCTCTGCCACAGATACTTTTATCTGTATTTGTAATCCCTATGTAGTTTGTTCCTATTTTCTCCATTTTTCTATTATCTTTTAATATTTTCAATGTTAGCTATATAGTAGTAAATTATTTTTAAATATCACAATTAGCCAAGGTTTTTAAACATTAAAATATCATCATATATATTAGTGCTACCCATGTTTTACTAAAATATTTTTAAAAGTGCATTTTCCTAACTTGCTACAAGTTTTCTACATTTAGATAGCATATTTTCAACTTACCTAATATCCTTTCTCCTCTTTCAAACTTTTAGGGAATCTTTTAGCTTTCTTTTAAACATCAGATAAAGATTTTCTTCTTAATTTTTAGATTAAATTCATCTTAACCTTTAACCTTGCTATAAAATTGACCATTTCGGTTTGCTTTTGTAATAGCCCACAGGGATGTGGTTGCAGGTGTGAGGCCACTGGAAGGACTGTATCAGAGAAAGCTGGGAATATCTCTGCCCCAGCTGTGTCAATGACAATTATCAATACTACCCAGACTGACTCTGTAATAGGGCCTCTGAACCCCCCTATTCAGTGGCCTTTTCAACATAAAGGAGTATTTCCACAGGCCTCCAACTCTATTCACTTAGTCAGGTACCTAGTCTGCTACTTTACTCAGTGGTGTTAGACATAAAAACAGTCTTAAGAACAATGGAATAGCTCTACAAATACAGTCCCTCTAATTTTCCTTTATGGTATTTAATTTAATCATTGTCATGTAGTTACGTTAGTCATTTGTTTAAATTCTCTTTCACTAAACTACTAAGTGAGGGCAGAACAGTATTTCTCTTGATCACTATAGAATGCCTAGCATTGGCATAAAAACAATTTCAATAACAATGTTAAGTGAAAAATGAATAAATATGCTAATTAGGAAGTAAATTAAATAAAAAATGTTCTTGGCTTTGACATTTTTTAATTGTTGACTTTTACTTGGCACAAGGGTCTAACACAAAAATGCTAAAGTCAGTGACTCTAGATTTAGTTATAAATCTAAGGATTTGGGAAATAAAGTAACAAAAATAAATAATGAGAATTTTATTCTACAGACTTTCTTCAAAAACAAGTTTTCTAGAACTGAACTGTGCAATGAAGAAAACATTTGTGCCTCCTCAAAATGTGTATCTTGAAATTCTGATCTCTAATGTGGTGATATTGGGAGATGGGGCCTTTTAGAGGAAATCATGTCATGAGAAAGGAGTCCTTAAGAATGGGGTCAGTAGCATCTTATAAAAGAAGCCACAGAGAGCTCAGTAGTACCTTTGCTATGTGAGAATATGAGAAATAGAGAGTCTCACTATACTGGCAACTTCTTGGATATCCAGCCACTCAAACTATGTTGGTTGAGAAATACTTCTCTTGTTTTGAGAAGTATTTACTTCTTAAGCTAAATTTGGGATCTCTCCTAGTATTTTTATTATATCTTAGTGTTTTACATAAAATACTTAAATATCAATTTCCCGTCCAACTTTTAATTAGTATTTAAAAATTTGGAGCTTTTGTTAATTTTATTTAGGGTCACATTTTTTGCTCCTCCATATGTGACTGTTCCATTCACCATCCACCAAACCACTCATGCTAATATTTCATCTGCCTCTCTCCCCAGTGCTCTCCTGTTCCTTTAGGTACCATCAAATTCTTTCATTAAGTTCACATTTATTTTGCTGTATTTTCCCTTTGTCTGTTTTGGATACTTCTATTTCACAGATGAGTGATGCCATCAGTGTCTCACCTTGATTTATTTTGCTTAACAGAATCATCTCAAAGACATCCATTTTTTTCCCAAAAGACACCTTCCTATTCTTTAACAGCTATGTAGTATTCCACTGAGTATATATTCCACAATTTCTTTATCACTGATCTGTTTGTTAAAGGGCACTTAGGTTGGCTTCACAACTTAACAAATGTGACAGTGCTGCTATGAGCACAGGTGTACATAAATCTTTTTGTACTAGAGTCTTCATATTTTCAGGGTAAATAACTAATAGATGTATTGCTGGGTCATACAGAATTTCCAATTTTTTTTTTCATTAAGTAATCTCCATACCATTTGCCATAGAGGCTGCACCAACTTGCATTGGGACCAACGGTGGATGAGAGTTCTATTTTCACCAACATTTGTTTCCATTCTCAAAGGAGTGAGGTTATATCTCATTGGGTTTTTGATTTGCACAATGAGATGTGCAAGTGATGTTGGACAACTTTTCTTGTGTCTGTAAGACCATGTGAATGTCTTCTTTTGAAAAGTGTCTATTTTAGTCTTATGCCCATTTTTTGACTGGGTTGTTACGTGTTTTCTGTTGCTATTGTTGGATTGTTCAAGTACTTTAAATATTTTGGAAATTAGCCCTTTTTAGACTTGTGATGTGCAAATATTTTTTTCCCATTCTGAAGGTTGCCATTTTGTTTTAATGATGATTTCTTCTGAGGTACAAAGATTTTAAGTTTGATGTAGTCCCACTTGTTTATTTTTCCTTGCCATCAGAGTTGAATCCCCAAAAACATATTTGTGGTAGATGTCTTATAGTGTGCCATCTATGTTTTCTTTTAAGTATTATCAAATAACGTGTTCAAAATAACCACCAATGTAGGCGAAATCTTAAACATAGATCATTCTCAATATTTTTATTAGTTAAGCTTCAGCATAAATAATGTCCATAGCATAATAACAGGCATAGAGTCCCAGGTTTCAAGAAAACAGTGATCTTAAAATTTAAGGTGAATAAAGGGTAAAAAGCAGCTGCTTGTATGTTTGGTACAATTTACCACTAAAGGCTTAGAGTCCTATACACATTTCCCTGGAACTCTGGTTATACTGATTAGTGGCCATTCTAGTTTGGTTAATTCAACAATCATTTTTAGCTACAAACTAGCAAGCCTTGGGAGTCCAGGGAAATTATTATTCTCTGGAGATTGCAGAGAGTTGCGGGGGGGGGGGTGGTATTTAAAAGGTTCTCAGACCCTCCAACTATGGCTTTACAGTTTTTAGTTTAAATACTGTTTCCAACACCTGAAGAACTAGACCCGGGTTAGAACTTTATACTCACAGGTTTTCTTTTTCAGATAGCAGCAAAAACTTTGTGTAAATACAAAAACACTAGTTGTCATTATTGTATTCTTGGCCTTCAGAATAGGATTTGAGAGGGAAGAAAAAATGAAAAAGGCAGGACATGAGAAACCCAGAGGGGAGTTCTCCTGCCCACCTGTGACTATGCAGGTGCCTCACTTTTTCTTTCTCCTTTTCCTAATAAACCTGTCCTTTAAAAATGTAAAAGAAAAAAATAGAAAAAAAGAAACATAGAGGAAAATAATACTAATAATTAGCAAGTCAATACCTATCTAAAATATCAAAGTAGTGACACCAAACAGAATCTGGTCCTCATAAATTTACAATAATTATCTTGTTAATAACTTGTAGGTTTTATCTAGGCAAAATGTAGTATACAAATCCTAAAATATATCTGGGTGAATAGAATATATGTAAAATACCAATTTTATAACAAATTCAATATGATCATAATAAATATGCTAATTTAAATGAATTCAAATTTCCCCAAATTATCAAATAAATAAAAAAATATACACTAATCTTATATAGTGTCAAAGAAAACTTGCACTGGGGCCTCCCCGGTGGCGCAGCGGTTAAGCGCTGCGCTGTGGAGCTGTGGAGCTGTCGGCGGCGGCGACGCGAGTTCGACGCCCGGCCGGGGAGAATCCCACATGGCGGGGCAGACCTCTCCTGCCTTGCCCGCTGCTCCCCTCAGCAGTGTATTTCTGATCTGCCTGTTCTGCTCCCCGCTCTGTCTCTGGTGAGCCCTCTCGCTGCCCCACGCCTCTGGCCTGTACCCCAGCTTGTATGTATAAATAAAAAATAAATCTTTAAAAAAAAATAAAAAAAAATAAAAGAAAACTTGCACTGGACAGAGTTAAACAAGCAAGGAGAGCTTTATTCAAGTGCATTGCTATAGCAGTCAAGACTATTTTAAAAAAGGAGAGAGACTGAAATCTACTTCTTTAAAACAAAGGGTGGGAGAGTTTTCAAGTGCTCAGGTGAGTGAGTGAAAAAGTACTGGAGGAAGTTTGTAGGGAGCTTGCGAATGTGATTAAGCTATTTGTGTTTTCCAGTTGGCAACTATAGAAGTTAGGCTCATACCCTCCCAAACAGACTTAAAGATAAAGGCTCTGTCTTACCTGACTACTTTTTAAAGAGCCCTGTGAAAGAGCCCTGGGTTCTAAAACAAGCGAGAGGATAGGAGATTTACATCTCACAGAAACAAGAAAAAAATTACAAATGCAAGTTTTCTGAACTGATATTTTAAGAGAGGTCAGGAGCGAATAGAAACCTGGAGAAAGCTTCGTCTGGCAGAGGGGACTACTGGGGCTGTTTTGGTCAATGTAACAAAACAAGTTGCAAGTTGTAATGCTATATGAAGTAAATGTTGATGTAAAACAAGGACAATATGGATAATCTATATTAAAATAAAGGGGTTGCTGTTGCAATTCTCTTAGCAACAACTCAGTAATTCCTTTATTCTAGAAAATGCTTTGGGTCAAACAATTAGAAATCTACCTTCATTACATGTTGTATCAGTTAGAATTCAATCAGAAGAAAAGAACAACTTAATATGTATAAAGTGGATTATTGTGAAAATTTTATTTATGGGCTGCCTAGGCAAGCCTAATCTAGGCAGGATGTCAGGAAGAGCAGACTGGAAAGTCTACAATATGAACTGGGGCTGCTACACACAAGCAGAATGTCTTCCTTTTCCAGAAAGCCTCAGTCTTGCTCTTAAGACCTTTCAAAGGATTGAATGTGCTCACCCAGATCATCTGAAATTATCTCTTTACTTAAAGTCCTTCAATTCACAATGAAATAAGACCTTACACCTGTGAGAATGGCCAAGCTCAATAACAAAGAAATAACAAATACTAGCTAGGGTAGGGACAAAAGGAGCCCTTTCACACATGGTTGAAATGTAGACTGTTTCAGCCTCCCAGGAAAATAGTTTGGCGATTTTTTAAACATTAAAGATAGATGTACCATATGATCCCTGCACTTGGGATCTACCCCAGGGATACAAAAACACCAATTCATTGCAGCATGATTTATAATAGTCAACCTATGGAAACAACCTAGATGCCCAACAATAGATACATAAGGGAATACTACTCAGCTATTCTTAAAAAATATGAGATCTTGTGATTTGTGACAACATGGATGGAACTGGAGGAGATTATGCTGAGCAAAATAAGTTAGAAGGGAAAAGGCAAATGCCAGGTGATTTAAATCCTATGTGGAAAATAAAAAAATAAAGCAAAGGAGCAGACTAAACCAACCAAAACAAAACAAACCCTGCAAATCTGACCATAGAACTGAGGCCACCAGAAGGGGAATGGGAGTTAGGAGCAAAGCAAGGAGAGGTTCAGTGGATTATAGTAGAAGATTACTGGTGTTTTGGTGGTGGGTCTGGTTTGATAACTTATTTGTGGAGGTATGAACCTAAACCCCTAAAACACAGTGTTGTAAATCAATGTTAGCTAAATAAACATTTAAAAAATAAAGTTAATTAATTATAAATGTTGATTACCTATAACATATCTTCATAGCAACAATCAAATTAGCATTTGAAGCTATAACAAAGTCAAGTTGACACAATTAACTGACCACTACATAGGATGAATTGAAGCATTATGAGAGAGATACAACAAAGAACAACAATCAAAAGAGAAAGTGGTTACTCAGAAGACTATAATTAATTTGCATATTTAGATACGTTGGAATATTTCATTCAGTTAATTTTAGAAAGTGAGGGCATACATAACACATGTTTATCAGTGATCTAGGGCTTTATTTCCCATGGGAATATATAAATATACATAAGTGTTATTATCCTTTGATATTATTTGTTTTATGTACTATGATCTTTAAATATATTTTTATTTGTGCAAATCTATGAAGTAATCTAAAATTTTAGTATTTTCAATGTTCTATACCCTAACTACAAAAAATTATAGCAAAATATAATATTTAAATCAAAAGCTTTTTATAAAAATGAAGAATGAGTAGTGGCTAAGGCATAAGAAGAAAAATGATATCCATCTTTCCCTTTAGTACTGCATTTTTAACTAATGAACATTTTGTAAGTGAACTAAACATAGGCATTTAAATATTTTCCTTATAAAAATAAATTACTTTAATCCTCTTTCTTAATCATATTGTTTTTCATGAGTTGTTTTGTTTTGCATAGTATACTTCCAACTTTAAAGATTTCAAGATGTAAAAAGGTTGAACTGAGATTCTCTTTTACGTTTTTAAATGTAAAAAAATTGAAAATTATTATGTAATAAGGATAATAGGAAAGAAAAAGTGTTTGTATACAAGAATCTCCTCTTTTTTCTCTCAGTCTATACCACTCCAACACAATCCCAAGATTCATGAACACCTGAGTAACACTGACATCAGTGACTCTCCAAGAACAAGAAAACCACTAAGAGTTGTTATTTAATCAAATGCTCTTAATACACATGCAAGAAGTGTTATCCTGTATCTTCTAGCCTTTACTTCTTTACTTTTCTGTTCCAACTCATTTCAAAATTGAATATTTCATGTTAGGTTTTAGTGGATCTTATTATTGCCTAGATGTGAAATTGCTGTCTGCCATAAGTTAAAGTTAAAATAGTCATATTTCTGATAAACAGAAATGGAACTTCTATTAAGTGTTGCTTCTGGCAACTTACTTGCATTTCATTTCAATTTTATATTCTTTAGTCCAGAGCATTGCTAGCCTCCCCCCATGCCAGATGTGCATGATAAAGAAGGGTTATGACTAGCAATACACACACACACACATATACTTAAGAGAATAATAGACTCCTATAACTGTAGATAGGGTAAGGAAAAGAGTAGGTTCATGTAAGACTGAAGCAGTCATATGAAAGGATGACAGCAATAATTGTGAAAATCAGGTAGTGTTCATTCTGACACTCTAAGTAATTGGAAAGTTGCCAGTGAAAACGAGGAAATTCATCAGAATCACTTTAAACCTCTCTTAGGAAATGTGCTATAAAAATTCAAGACAGTGCTACCATTATTAAAGCTATTATTGCTAACATTTCTCATTATGAATACAAAATCAGGAAGAGGGAAAACAGGCTGGCAAAGAAATCAGACAAATAATGGGCAGGAAGGCTGATAATTATTATTCAGGTAGGTAATAAATTTGGTAATATCTAGCCTATACTTTACAATGGTTCTGTTACAATCTTTCTTAGATTGTGAGAAGTAACAATTTTTAATATAAATGTAGGTATTTTAAAAGAATGACTACCTCCAAGGCTTCCATATTAAACTTGGCTCTCATAAGCCACCATATTGTGTGAACAGTGTGGATTGTCATAACAAAATACCATAGGCTGGGTAGCTTAAACAACATGAATTTATTTCATATAATTCTGGGAATGAGAAATCCATTTCCCTGTGTGCTCACATGACCACTCCTTTTTGGGCACTCAAGGAGAGAAAGAAAAGAAAGTATCTCTTCTTATAAGAGCACCAATCCTATCAAGAGGGCCTTGCCTTCATGACCTAATGTAACCTTAATCACCTCCCAAAGGTCCCATCTCTACAGGGGAACACATTCAGCCCATTGCAAGTATTATATATGTCTTCATGGTTCACAGGTGAATTGGTGGTGGGAAACCTACGGGGAATACACAATAATGTAAAGGATATAAATAAAAAATAAATTTTTAAAAAATCGACTCTGAGTGTATAAGTATACTATTTAAAAATAAAAAAGATAGTCCTATTTATCTGTATACCATGCCCAATTAGAGTGACAGTATTTAGCAGATACTCTTCTAACTATTAAAGAATATGTGTGTGTGTGTGTGCGCGCGCGCAAGCAAGCAAGCAAGCAAGCAAGCAAAACATTCAAATATATTTTTCCCTGGTTGTCTAGTGGTTAGGATTTAGCACTCTCAAATATTTTTCACAAGATTTCACATTTTGAGGATATTACAAATATATACATGATGACAATATGAAGAAGACAAGAAAGGCTAAAGAAGAAAAATGGTCTCAATGGAATAATTAATTCACTGGACTTCGCTGAGTAAAAAATCCCTGTAGCTCTGAAACAGAGTATACTCACTTGTCAACAGGTCCAGCCTTTATAAACAATCGGATGGTAAACAAAAAGTGGGGGGGGGGGGGAATCACTGGTAGCTGAGACTCTGTCCTTACTTAACAATTTAGGGAGTTTAAATCACCAGCTTGTCCATTCACCTTTCTTCTCTTGGCAAAACATTTTCTGATTACAAAATGAATAAAAACTACATTATAACTCTCCCACAGTAAATTTCTATTTCTAGGTATTTCTTTATATCTAGCAGAATGTGCTTGCTCATCATGGCACACTTTGAAATGCCTTGTCATAAATAGTAAGAGAGATAATGAATCAAGAGAAAAAAAAGAACAGACATTGGAATGTAGAGGTAAATCCAAATTCTAGCTCAGTATTGCTTACTACATTGGAGACCCTGGGAAAATATGTAGCCTCTCTTCCTATGGTAGAATAGTTACACTGAACATTACTTCACTATACTATCTGACACCATAGAATTACAAAGGATCTTAAGAAACATCTATGAACAACTACATATCAACAAATTGGATAACCTACAAGAAATGCACAAACTGCTAGAAAGATAAAACCTACTAAAATTGAATCAGAAAAAAACAGAAAATCTAAACACACCAATAATGAATGAGATTTAATCAATAATCAAAAATCTATCAACAACAATGGAAGTCTATTATCAGATGACTGCACTGATGCTTTCATCAAACATTTCACAAAAAATAATCTATCTCAAATTCTACCAAAATTTATAAAGGAGGGAATACTTCCAAACTCATTTCTTTGAGGCTGACATTACATATACTAAATTCAGACAAGGACACACTAACAAAAAAAAAAAAAAACTGACAAATGTCACTCATGAACACAGATGAATTTTTACACCAATCTATCTACCTACCTATCTACTTATCTATGTCCCTAAATACTCTACCAAAAACCTGCTAAAACTAGTAAATAAATTCAGTAAAGTATGGAATACAAAATTGAACATATAAAAATCAGTTGCATTTTTATTCACTAACAATGAACTATCTGAAAAAGGAGTTGGCGATAGTTTCATTTACAATAGCATTAACAATATAAAATACTTAGGAATAAATTTAACAAAGAATGTGAAAAATCTACACTGAGACTTACATAACATTGCAGACAAAAATGAAGATAATGCAAATAAATGAAAAGATAAACCATATTCATGCCATTGGAAGAATTATTATTATTAAAATGTCCACACTACCCAAAGTGATCTTCAGCTTCAATTTAATCACTATCAAAATTCCAATGGCATTTTTCACAGAAGAAAAACTTAACCCTAAAAATGCATATGAAGACACAGGAGGCTCCAAAAAGTCAAAACAATTTGAGAAAGAACAAGCTGAAAGTATTATAATACCTAATTTCAAAGTATTTTACAAAGCTAAGGTAATCAAAATAGTATAAAACTGACATAAAAAAAGACACATAGGCCAACAGAAGAGAATAGAGTTCAGATATAAATCCACACATATACAGAAAAAATATTTGACAGGTGTGCCAAGACTGCACAAAGGAGAAAGGATAGACTCGTCAATACACACTGCTGAGAAAATTGGATTTGCACATGCAAAAGAAATTAATTGAATCCTTATAATAGTACCTAAGAATTTACTTGAAAATGATAAAAGACATAATGTTTGAAATGGTAAAACTGCTAGAAGAAAATACACAGGGAAAGCTCCATGGTATGGCCTCTGCAATGATTTCTGAGATATGACAGGCAAAAAATAACAAATAAGTGGGACTACATCGAACATAAAAGCTTCTGTACATCAAAGGAAACAACCAAAACCAAAAAATTGAAAGGGCAACTACAAAATGAGAGAAAATATTGGAAAATCATATATATGTTGAGATGTTAATATCCAAGATACATAAAGAGCAACCTAATTTTTAAAATGGGTCAATGACCTGAGCAGACATTTCTCAAAAGAAAATAAAGTGTTCAACATCACTATCACCATGGAAATGCAAGTCAAAACCATAATAAGATATCACTAAACACCTGCTAGGATAGCCATTATCAAAAAGACAAGAGAGAACAAGTATTGAAAAGGGTGTAGAGAAAAGAGTTGCCACAGTAACTAATATGGTTCTAAAGATAGAACTTGTGCACTGCTGATAAGAATATAAATTGGTAGAGCCATTTGGAAAAGAGTATGTGGGTCCTCAAAAAACTAAAAGAACACTTTTGCATATATATTCAAAAAATAAAAGATACCTATACCCAATATTCACTGTAGCATAACTCTCAGCAACCAATATGTAGAAATAACCTAAATGCCCATCAACTCATTAACAGATGAATGAATAAGGCAAATTAAATATTTATCAGCCTCAAAAATAAAGGAAAATTTCCATTTGTGCTTACATGGATGAACCTGGAGAACATTATAGTATGTGAAATAAGCAGGACACAGAAAGACCATTACTGTGTGATCTCATTTCTAAATGGAATCTTCGAAAACTAATCAACTCATAGTAGCAAAGAATAAAATAGTTGCTACCAGGGTTTGGATGTACTGGAAGGGTAGTGAAGGAGACTAGGGGAGAAGGGGAGATAGAGGCCAAAGGGTAGAGACACTCCATTACAAGATGAATAAGTTCTAGATGCCTAATACTAATGAATTATTACTTGAAATTTGCTAAGAAAGTCAATCTCAAGTATTCTCACCACACACAGCCAAAAAAGATGTTAAGCAATGAATATATTTATTGCTCAGCTTGATTTTGATAATCATTTCACAATGTATGTCTATCAAAACATCATGTTGTATAGTCTGAAAATACAATTTTTATTAGTTAATCAGACTTCAATAAAGAGAGAAGGAGGGAGGGGAGGGAGGGGGAGGCAAAAAAGGAGGGTGGTAGGGAGAGAGGGAGGGACAAACAAATAAATGAATGAACTACATCACTAACCTAGGTTTTTTAGATATCCAAGTTCAAAATACTGAATGTCTCAAATAAGCCATACATACACTCCATCACCTCTGAGACATTGCACATACAGTGAGTCTGTTGATACCATTCTCCATCCCATCTTTTCTCATTTATTTTTAAAAACAGTGAGGCTCAACTTTCAGGTCAGCGGTTAGTACTCACAGTCAACTAAGTGGTAAAAAGTAGAGCTTTCTGAACTCCACCCCAAGTGGGGGCTGATAGGAAATGGTGGAGGAGCTGGAGCGTTAGGCATTAAAGTACAAGCAAGGAGGACAGGAACAATCTATCATCTTGTGATAGCTGGCTACATCTTAGACTCCAGACTCTAAATCTCAGACACTACCTGAGAAATGCATGGACTAAATGCCAGCTGGCCTATTAATCCGTTTCTCAGCTCTCCCTATTCTCACCCTGTTAATAAACCCTATTATTGTTGTTTCTCCCTGTGTGTCTGTTTTTACAGTCATCAGCACCCAGATGAGGGCCCAACAACCTCTTCCCTTCCTTAGACCCCTTGCTTGATTTCACTTTTGTTTCTTCTAGAACACCTGATATCTGTGGTGATCCCCATGTCTGGGTTCAGTCACCTCCTCTCTGCCTATACTTCCATTATCAAACACTTTCAAATGCTTACAGTGGTCAACAAATTTTTACAAAAGTCATGTCACTGAAATAAAATTAGTCATTTCCTATCAATTTGTATGTGCTCAACACAAATATGAAAGTAAAATTCTAATTTTGGTGCTAGATTTTTTTGTAATCTTCAATAAAATCGATGGCTACATGACGAAATACATGCCAATAGTAATATGCCTAAGGTTAATACCTGTAAAAAATTTCTAGATTTAGATTTTTAGATTTCTTGGCTTGTCTCATGCACAGCTGTTCAGGAGCATCTCTGGGGAGTGTCCAGCACCAGTCAGCCAGCATTGTAGTGGGCCATTTTCCCTGGCTTCTTTGTTCCATTGATGCGATATCTTGATGAAAACGTTTGCCATGTTCATCACTGACCATACCACAGTTTTCAGGGAAGAAATCCAGATAGGAATGAAGGAAGTGGATCTTTAGAGACATACTGCAGCCAAGTTTCTGATACTGCATCAGCATGTCTTCTACTAGTTCCTTGTAGTTTTCTGCCCTAACATTCCCAAGAAAGTTTGTAGACACTAGGCAAAAAGCATTCCATGCTTGTTTTGCATCACCCTGCAGCAAGTTGTTGAACCGGTCATCTTTGAAGAGCTCTCGAATCTGAGGACCCACAAAAACTCCCTCTTTAATCTTTGCTTCGCGGAGAGGAGAAAATTTTTCATGCAGGTATTGGAAAGCTGGCGAGGTCCGGTCCATGGTTTTCATGAAATTCTTCATCAAACCTAGTTTGGTGTGAAGGGGTGGTAGCAGGATTTTGTGAGTCTCGACCAGAGCTGGGTGCTGGATAGTCTTCTCTCCAACTGTTACATTTCATCTGTGGGTCCATTCCTCC
>PVIJ01006734.1:9609-89205 GCA_004024925.1 Scalopus aquaticus
GGGGTACAGGCCAGAGGCGGGGGGCAGCGAGAGGGTTCACCAGAGACAGAGTGGGGAGCAAAACAGGCAGATCAGAAATACACTGCTGAGGGGAGCAGCGGGCAAGGCAGGAGCGGTCTGCCACACCATGTGGGATTCTCCCCGGCTGGGCGTCGAACCCTCATTGCATGCTGCCCACAGCTCCACAGCGCAGCGCTCAACCGCTGCGCCACCAGGGAGGCCCTGTTCTTTTTTTTTTTTTTAAAGATTTATTTATTTTTGCATACAAGCTGGGGTGCAGGCCAGAGGCGTGGGGCGGTGAGAGGGTTCACCAGACACAGAGCGGGGAGCAGAACAGGCAGATCAACGGAAATACACTGCTGAGGGGAGCAGCTGGCGAGGCAGGAGAGGTCTGCCATGCCATGTGGGAATCTCCCTGGCCGGGCATTGAACTCGTGTCGCCGCAGCTGACAACTCCACTGTGCAGCGCTTAACCACTGCACCACCAGGGAGGCCTGCAATCTAATATTCTTATCACCTCTCTCTAACTCACCACTTCTCCTTGATCAACTAAGAGACAATACTCACTACTTATGCACAGCAAAATAAAATATCAGCCATCAACAAAGTGATCACAACCTGAAGAATGGGAAAAATATGTGCAAGCCATATATTTGGTAAGGAGTTAACATGCTAGTATGTAAATAACTCATACAGGTCAATAACAAAAATAATTAACCCAATTAAAAATGAGCAAAAGACCTGAATAGACATTTCTCCAAATAAGACTCTATTTATGTACCTGTTAGGCCAACAAGTATGTGAATAGAGGCCCAACATTACTAGTCATCAGGATAATGCAAATTAAAATCACAATGAGTTATCAATTCACAGCTATTAAAAACTAAAGGAGATGGGGCCTCCCTGGTGGCACAATGGGTTAAGTCTCAGTACTATGAAGCTATTCGCAGCCACTGCAGCACGAGTTCGATCCCCGGCCAGGGAGCTTCCCACATGGCGCAGCAGACCTCTCCTGCCTCACCCGCTGCTCCCCTCAGCAACGTATTTCAGTTGATCCACCCGTTCTGCTCCCCACTCTGTCTTTGGTGAATCCTCTCAGCACCCGCGCACCTCTGGCCTACACCCCAGCTCCTATACGCATGCATAAATAAATCTTTAAAAACAAAACAAAAGAAAATGGAATGTAAAATAATCAATAGAGATTAGAGGAAAAATGGTAAAACATGAAATGAACTGTCCCAAAAGCTGAATCTTAAAGATCAGTATTACTGAAACAATAGCCACACTGATTAGAGGGAAAAAGTGAGTAGATACAAATCACTTGTCAGGAATGTGTGCAGTGGTAGAATTACTGATTCAACAAATATTTAAAGGTTGTTAAAGGAATTTTTAAGAACTTTATACTAATAAAGTTGACAGGTTAGATGGCAGTGGACACATTCCTCAAAAAATAAAAACTACCAAGCTTATTTCAGAAGAATAAGATAAATGGGAACTCTGTATCTATTCAATAAATTATGTTCAGAAATCTTTGAAAAGGGAAAATCCCATATTATAATCTTCCATAAACACAAAGAGGAATGAATACTAACGCCAGTATCAAACCACTTGAGACATTACAAGAAAACTGCATATCAAAACCATTACTCTTATAATGTTAGGAAATCGAATCAGAATATACATGAAAAAAGACAATAAATCATGATCAAGTGGAGTTTATCCCAGGAATACAAGGTTGGATTACTATTCAAAAGTCAATCAGTATAGTTCATTATATTAAAAATTTAAAGGAAAAATATCCCAGTATCATCAAAAGGCATTCAGGATTAAAAAAAGAAAACCAGGAGACAGATTCTACATTTTCTCTGCGTGCTTCGTTTGAGTGCGGCCCACCTTCCCTTACCTGCAGAGACCACGCTGCTGGTGCATCGCCTTGAGTCTCAGTGTCCATGAAACGGAGTGAGACTTGAAGCAGTGTGAATGTGGAATCCTTACGCATGTTAACATCATTTTTACCAAGATTTTACCCTTATCTAAAGCGCACCTAATTTGATAGGTTATTTTTTTCCAAAAATAACTCCCCTTTATTAGATTTTTCCAAATATTTCTCTTTGGAATGTTTCTATTTTTCCAAATAATCCTTTTCATAAAGTTAATATAACTCATTTATTTATGTAATTAAAATAATAAGGAAAACTCAAACAGATTTAGGATCAGATACAACTCTCTTGGAGGTGTGTATCTGGTTAGTAGCGAGCAAAGCCCATGGGATTTTTCCCTCTAAGCAGGAACTAGGTGGTCAAGTGTCCATGTGCTGTGGGCATCTTGCAGAAACTGGAAGTGTTTATGGCAGGAATGAGGAATATCAGTTCAACTAAGGAAATAAACATGTAAGAGAGAAATCTAGATAATCTTGTTATGCTTTTATTGTCAATTTTTAAATTTCTAGTGTATTTTGGGATTCTTGTTTCCTCGTCTTTGTTTCTCACATCTATTTCTTCTTTAGGAGTTTGTTTTCCTTTATATTGAAGTAAAACTGTGGGGGGTTTGTTTCTTTTGGTATTTTTTTACAGTGAGAGGTTCTTAGTCTTCGAGTATCTGCTGAAATTTTCTTCATTATTCCCTCACTCTTGAATGACAGTAGAGCTGAATATAGAATTCTATTTTTAGAGATATTTTACCTTAGCAGTTTGAAGACATATGATTGCCTTCTGACATTTATTGTTGCTGATGAGAAGTCTGCTATCAGTCTGAGTGATATTTCTTTAGAGCTAATCTTTTTTGATGCTCGGTTAGATTTTAAATGTTTCCATGTGCACTTCTTCTGCCATCTTGGAAAAAACTTCAGATAATTTGTATGTGCTGAAAGTTATAATCGAGTAGAAACATAGCATTACACACAAATTCATTACCCAGAGGCAAATGTTGTTAACTGTTGTTATGTTGACAATATTAGTCCATGATTTTAATATCATGTCATCATGCAGATCATACTATGCATAACATTGTCTTGTATTTTTTTACATATATAATAAATAAGCATTCTTCATGCCATTATCATCTCTTTGGAAATGCAGCGCTACTGCTTAGCACTATTCCAGTACATGATTGGACTTAGTAGCTATAACCATCCCTGTTTCCTATTTTACTGTTTCCTACTGTTTTGTTTCATAAATAATAACAATAACCAACTTTGCCCATAAATCTTTCTCTTCATATCTAATATTTTCTCATGAATAGGTTCCTAGAAAGTGAGAAGACTATAGTCAATGGTATAAATGCTTACAATATACTTGCTAAATGTTTTGTCATATCATGTCTCATCATTGTCCCAATTTAGTCTCACCTGTTAATAAGCCTATATATTCATCAGGTTAACTATCATCCTCAAAATGATCCTTTTTCCTCAAAATAATCAAACATCTTCATATCTCAAAGGTGTGAGGGGGAGCCATGAATTATGCTCTGATTGCTAATTGCTGATTTTTCTTTCCCTTGTTTTTTAGCATAGTGGTATAATTCTAGAGAGATGTGATATCCTTGTTTGATTTGGCCACTCATTCACAAGTCTTTCAAATTCTTAATGCTTCCATTAGAAAACTTTCCTGAATTTCAAGGAAATGGTGAGAACAGTTGCTGGCCTTTCCCAAGTGTATAATCTTTGGGGTACCTGTATAGACTTCTTTTTTTTTCTGGCAGCGAGAGGATTCACCAGAGACAGAGCGGGGAACAAACCAGGCAGATCAGAAATATGCTGCTGAGGGGAGCAGCGGGCGAGGCAGGAGAGGTCTGCCGCACCATGTGGGAATCTCCCCGGTCAGGCGTCGAACTCGCATCGCCGCTGCCAACAGCTCCACCGCGAGCGCTTAATCGCTGTGCCACCGGGGAGGCCCTGTATAGACTTCTTAACTGCTTTAACTTTGGGAGCCCCTGATCTTTGCATATCATTCTTCATTGAACTTTTGAAAACATACAGAGGAATTTATGCCATCAAAGTGATCTTTTCATCGTGAATCTTTGTTGTTTTACAGTTTTAAATAATAATTTAATAGATTTTGCCAATATTTAAGTAGGATAAACCATTGTAATCAGCTAGGCTAGTTTGGAATTGAATGATTCCTCTCATTGTGATCTTTTATAGTCCATATATGACAGATCTTTTAAAAATAGGCATAGAACATCATTTTTAGTAATAACGATGGAGACATGTTTGACTATTGTGACACCGCTAATCCATTGGTATTCACTGCATATGATGAGGGGAATTCTGAGACTTTGTCAAGTCTCATCGGAAAAGATAGTCATGATTGACCAACAGTGGCAGTCATAATCACAGTGTGTGTGCTTGATAAAGGTTGTATTTTTCATTTCTGAATTAGCTAATCAAACATTAAAATGACATTTCTTAAACTAATTACAATCATTGCTGGATTATATATAAAGGAAGCTAGGATATTATATCTTGCTTATTGCATGGTCCTTCAGATAGGTTCAATAAATGTTGAATAGGACATGTGTCCCTATACTCACAAAACATAATCTAAAGGTACCTTCTGAAAGGTAATGTTCTGGATACCTTCAAAATGGGTTCATGGACAGCTCTCCTGCCTGCCCGTGATTATGCAGGCACCTCTGTTTTTCTCCTTTTCCTACTAAGCCTGTCCTTTTAAAATATAAAAATAAAATAAAATGGGTTCATAAACATGACAAGAGCTATCATTGCTGTTTTGATGACTCAACATTATTTTATAAGAATCACAAGCTAAAATCACTTTGAATATCACTTGGAGTCCTAATGATAATTAAGTAGCCCAACTGAGTGTGCTAAGCATGAGGTAAGTTGAAATGGTTATGCCTTTAGTATCATATACTATAAGAAATAATATTTCTGAAACAATTATTTCATGTACAAAAATAGAGGTTTACATATGGCTTTGTTTTTCACACAAGGAAAAAAAACAAAACAAGGTTGTTTCTTGATGTTGCCAGTAAGGGAGGAAAACAGTGATTTTTGGAGAAGGCATTGTGCATTTCGCCTTGTGGTGCTGGGAAAGAAAATAAAAGGGAATGGTTTAGGTGGAGGAGCGAAATAAAGCCTTTTTGAAAGGAGAGATCTTTGAGTTTATTGTAAAAACTTAGCCAGGTCAGATGCCTAAGGAGAGAATTTAATGAAAGTCAATGGAGATTTTAGTAACTGGATTCATATGAAATAATAATAATGTGGAAATTAAAATCATTTTAAGCAATATTCTCTTGAAGAAATGATAAGGCAGTAAAAACTAAACACTCACATCCAGAGAAGCTGTAAATTTCAAGAATGGATATTTTCCTTAGTCACTAATGAGCTTTAAAATATAAATAAGGTAGGATGTGATGATGACGTAGATATCTGGCCTCAGTGCTTGGTAAAATTCAAAAGGAACTACTGCTGGGCCTCCCTGGTGGCGCAAGGGGTTAAGTTTCAGCCTATGAAGCTGTCTGCAGCCACTGCAGCATGAGTTCGATCCCTGGCCAGGGAGCTTCCCACATGGCGCAGCAGACCTCTCCTGTCTCTCCGCTCTCCCCTCAGCAGTGTGTTTCAGTCTTCCTGTTCTGCTCCCCACTCTGTCTCTGGTGAATCCTCTCGCACCCCTCCCTCCTCTGACCTGCACCCCAGCTCTTGTATGCATGAATACATAAATCTTTTTTTAAAAAGGACCACTGCTTTTTGCATGCAAGTAAACAAGAAATTATCTTTAAATTTAAGATTAGCAGAAAGCAAGATAATATTGAAGTTACAAGTGAGACTTTTATATTTAAATCCCGTGTTTACCATTTAATTGCTCTGTGATGTGGGACAAATAATAGAAATTCCTTTCCCTCAAGTTTCCCATCTGTAAATTGGGGACGTAGAGCTGTCACCCTGAACACATAAGTTACTAGAAAGCACTTAAAATAGTACCTGGAAAGTGGCAAACGATCTATAATAGCAGTTCCCTTCCCACTCACACAGCCGCCTCCGCCTGCTTAGTTTCTGGAGCATCTTATTCTAAAATGGTCAGAAACTTCGGAGGTTAGGAAAACTGACACAGGGATATGAACAACTAAGATTGTTATTATGTTATTATGTTATTATTATCTGTTACTATTCCCATTTACATCTAATAAACAAAGGCTCAGAGATAGACGAGCTTTTCCCACCGTCACACAGCCTTAAAATAGCAGAAAAATTCTGAAACCGCCCAAACTTAAGCTCCACACACCCCACCAAGGTTTCCATCTCCCTTATCCCTCTCAGTTCACAGAAGGCTGATGGTGCCTAAAACCATTCCCTTTTATGAGAAAGTAAAACTGGTGATATCCAGGGAAGAGAAATAAACTGACAGTTAGCGGAAGTGTATTTTCAGCTTTCCTGCTTCCTCTGTTGCTCCCCTTCCCAGCCCTCCGATCGCGCGCACAGGTGGGATGCCCTTCCAGGCTAGTGGATGTTAGCAGTTGTCCTTTAGTCATGAGATCCCCCAACTGTGTCTTCCCCCCTGAGGTGTGGGCTTAGTTGGGGTCGGACATAATATTCTGATTACAGCTGCCATCACTGCTGCAAGTTCCGCTCTTACCTCTCTGGTAAGGGGGGGGGTGGAGGAGCAGTAGCAACAGCTGAAAACAAAGTGTTGTCCAATTGACAGCTCTCTGCAAACGTTCAAATGCCATCTGCTTCAGCACTCAGATGCTCTTGTCTCTTCATGACAGTCCCCGCGTCTGCAGAGAGATCTATTTCAAATACATGCACCGGGTATGATGTATAAAGGGGCCAATAAAAGGCCCAGTTAGGTACAGATGATCATCATTTAAGTTATAATGGAAAAACAGTCTCATGTGCAACAAAAGAGAAAGAGAGAACATTTGGGTTTGAAGCAGAAACCCTAGACTTCATCATGGCTCAATCAGAGACTGTAAGTGTTCTGAGAGGACCTTCTCCTCTTTCCCTAATGTAAAATGGCTTCTTCTAATGAAAAGTAGAAATCCCAATATCTCCCTTACATTCTGAAAATTTTGCTGTTAGCATCCACCAGATGAATTGCAAAGAATTATACACCTGTAAAATGTGTTGTGTGGTTATTAAAAAGGTGTTTATTGCTGTTCTCTGGGAATGTTTTGAGCATAGGAGAATAGTTTGGTTTCTACAACAAGCCCATAGACTGCTTTCTTCCCCCAAAATATGCATGTTAAAATTACACTGGCCAACAAATTTTTACAAAAATCATGTTACTGAAATAAAATTAGTCATTTCCTATCAATTTCTATGTGTTCGACATGAATATGACAGTCAAATTCGAATTTTCGCTCTAGTTTTTTTGTAATCTGCAATAAATGGATATTTACATCACAAAATGCATGCCAATAGTAATAGGCCTACGCTTAATACCTGTAAAAAATCAAGTCATAGACTACTTAGATTTCTTTGCTTGTCTCTTGTACAGCTGTTCAGGAATAGAATAGGTGGAAGACGGCTTCCATTGTGCAAAAGCACAGCCTTAAGACTCAGTTTCCAAGAGTCTAGAAATAGTCTCCGTTCTTGTGGGTTATGAGTGATTTCTAAGGCATTCATGAGGCCCTCAATATCGGAACAGAAAACCAGAGTACTTTCCTTTCTGAAGAAAGGCTCCAACTGCTGGTGGCGCTTTCATAGAAAGTAATTGTGACATCTTCTAGAAGATTCCATTGTTGGAGTCTTGATCCTAGCAACGCTGCCTTGCTCTTGGATAAGTCCAAATCACGAACCAGGTCATTGAGTTCTTCCTGTGTTAGCCTGTGTGGGGTTGATGATGCACCACAGTGAAAATCTGGATCGCTGCATGCTGCTGGAACAAGAGCAGAACAGGTCGGCTCACCCTTGTCCTCATCAGATGAATCAAGAGAATCTTCTGCTGGAGGTTCTGGAATAGGAAGTCCCTCACCATGTGGAACTGGTCTCGATGCAGACGGAATGTTTGGGTAGACTATTCTCAACTTCTTTGGCTTTGTTAATCTGCCAGAAAGAGGAGGAACCAAGCAGAAATAACAGTCTTTTATGTGGTTGCTTGGCTCTCTCCACACCACAGGGACTGCAAACAGCATGGATGGTCTTTTGCCACTGAACCACTATGAAAGCTGTGTTGTATATGTAGCACAGCATATAGGTGGGGCCCAAGGCTTGCCTTGGTCACCAGCCTTGCATCCGAAGTAAAGATGATAAGCCTTCTTCACGTGACAAGTGATACTTTTCTTCTGGTTGGCAAATGTCACTTCCCCACAAATAGAGCAGAAATTGTCCACACTATTAACCACTTTCGAGGCATTACTATTCTGTATTGTGCCTAAATGTATAAAATAAGAACAGTTCTATGGAACAGTAGCTTCAACTGTCTCGCACAAAGTCTGAAATATTTTCACTGCTCAACCTTTCCAACAGGGCTTTCTTGAGTGCACTGCTGACGTCAGCTTACTTTGGCAGCCACCTAGCAGTAGTATTGCATTGCATCAGAAAATGATGCAATCAACTCTGGATGATGTGTGCATGATGGTATTATGCAATGCAATGCAATATTACATCATTCTAGGTTGATTCAGGATGTTGTTACAGTCCTACTGGAAAAATTTACACAGTGAAAGATATAAAATGAATTCTATGAAATATCTTCAAAACGAAAGCTAATAAAAATTTTCATGGTTATATTCATGTTCAACACACCAAGATACTACAGATTAGGGCCTTTTTAAGTCAGTAACGATCTCACTGTTGACCAGTGTTATATTTTGAATTCCTAAGCGGAGACTGAGGAAGAAACAGGAACTTGGAGGAACAAAAATAAGATTGATTTTCAATCAGTACTTGTTTTCTTTCTCCGAGGATGGCTAATGCCATATTATTACTATTCAAAAGTCTCCTAGGAGAAAATGCAGTTTCTCTGGGTAATTAAAATGAGAGTTGTCAAATACAGGGTGGAAAAGGAAGGTGGAAATAATTCAAAGCAAAGCTAATTGGGCTGCCTGAGTAGGCAGAAATGCAAGAGCTGATAGAGGAACCACTTTTAAATAGGCAAAATGTGATCTTGGCTGGCCTTCTCTGATATTAATTATGCTTCTCTGACATATTAGGTTCATTGTCCTTTAATAAAAACCCTCTGGAATGTGCTTTTTTGAATCCATCATGGAAATCTTACGTGTTTTTATTATTAATACAATTTTTTTCCTCATTGACAATAGGAATAAAAAATGCTACTTTATTTTAGGCACATTTTCTGAATGATGTCTCAGAGTAGAGCAGAATTTTCTATTCAGTCTCCTCAAAGCAATGCCTTCATGACAAGAACCAAAGTGAGAAAACACATCTAAAGCATGGGCAGTGGGAACAACGGGAGCAGAAGTCCTCCCCAGAAGAAGACGCATTTTGTAATTCCACCTTGTCTCGCCTTTGCACACTCCCAGGGCGGTTGAACTGTCACCATAGTCCCTTGTGCTCTTTTCTCCCCCATTTTGAACCCTTATCCTCCCCCTTCCTCGCTGAATATCTCTTGGTTATGGTTGCCTGCTAGCTTGTGTTTTGTTTTTTTGTTGTTGTTGTTGTTATTTTCTCCTCCTGATTTCTTAATTGTGAAATAAGACAGAAGGAAAAAGAAAACTATAAAATGGTTTCACTTATAGGAAGAATATGGTTCAGGTGTTTTAAATTGAATTCAGTTCAATTCAAATTCCGAAGTGAAGCAAGAGAAAAGCCCTCTTCCCCCCAGAGTTCGGACAGACTTTCCCCCAAGATATCCCGAGTAGACCTTGTCCAATAGGTGTCTCCTTGGTATGTGGAACTAAACCTTGAGAGAGAACTGTTGCCATGACCTAAAGAATCAGCTTAAAGAGAATGACAAATGCCTCCAGAGCATCCTTTTTATCTGAGAAACCTATCTTAAGGCGGGACAGACAGACAGAAGCCAGGTTTGGTCACAAGAAGTTGTCGCTGCCTCATCATGTGACATCCCCTCCTCTCATTGAAGTCCCAGGCCCCATCCTGTCCCTTAGCCCAGAATATTAACACCTGGTTTGCCCCATTTACTTTAGATTTAACAGACCCATAAGTTCTCCACACGTATGTCATTAAATGTGACCTTTTCTCCTACTAACTTGCCTGATATTTGTTTTCTTGCCCAGCCTGAGAAGGGAATTATCCCCTCCAGCCAGAGGGGGGGGTGTCCCCATTCTCCCCAACACTCAGCTCTCCCTGAGCTTCCCCGTCAGTACATCTCTATAGGTTATCACCTCATTCCCTCTGAATCCTCTTAATATTCTTAAATTCAGTGAGGCCGTCAACCACATTTATTGGTATTTATTGGTGTGAAACCACCAGACTCGTGAGACGACTTTCTCGTGAAAGATGACTTATGTCCACTAAGCCTCACAATTGCCTTAACTATGAGCTATCAAAAACAATTAAGCTCAATTTTTGCTGGACTTTTTATCCACATGGTGAAGAGTCTTAACACTTGCAATCAGTGTGGTCAAAAGAACAACGTTATAAAGTGTTGTGTTTCAAGTAAATGGAATCACAAGGATAGGCTGTAAAATATCATTGGCATGTAAAGTTTAGGTCTCAAAAAAATCTCAGACTATTTTTTTTAAAAAGTAACTCATTCTTTTATTCAACTCCTTTAAAGTTAATAAAGATAGACTCTTCCCCAGGAAAATTTTCAGATTGCTTTGGGTGTTAGATGGAAATCTAAAGCCCCAGTGTATGACAGTAAAAAACAAGACAATACAAAAATCTGTGTTTCCAGCCTCACCAAAACCTTTCTGATCATCTGGTCTGTGTGTTCTCTATCAGATATTTAAAATGTTGGAATTCTCCAGATTCTGACCTCTCTTTCACACTTCGCTCTCTTCTGTGCATTGACCACCACACCTACAAGCTTCCTTGATGATCCCCCTCTCTCCTCCACTCCAGGATTATTTTGATCAGCAAATTGGGGTTGTCAGCAATTTGATGAAAGCAGACAAAAAGAGAGGGCTTTGGGGTTACCCGAAGATGCTTGATTGCAAAGTAAAATACATCTGAATTGATTTTTTAAAAAAGGAATTCCTGAAGCTAGCTAGCAACAGCACAAACTATAGCAAAATTAAACACAAAATCAAAGAATGAAAGGGGGTGCACAGTGATTTATCTGGAAAATTCTTAGGATCAGCGCATCTGTTCCACATCTGTAGTGGTAGTGCCTATTTCTGGGAATATTATGGGAAGTTTAGTTTTCATGGAAAGAATTATATATACATACTGAGTAAATTTGCTCCTAGGAAATATGAATTTTTATGATTATCAAAAAAATAGAGATGTATACTTGTGGAATATCTAAATATTTATCAGTGTATTCACCTTGTATTAGACTTTTCTGAACTACAATGATTGATTAGTCAATATACAAAATCAATTCATACTAAAGCAGATAAGACATTTTTAACACATATAACCATAACAGTATTTTCTATAAACCACTGCTTGAAATCTAAAGAAAAAAACATTTCTTTGCTGTCTTCAAGGTTCTGGGTGATTTTAACCCTGCATCCCTCTCCAGAGTCTTCCATCATCCCCTCTTCATCCGTCAACATAGCACTCCCTCCTTTGGCAGTGCGTTGCACTTTCTCTGTCTCCTGCCTCTGTCTCTGTCTCCTGTCTCCCACTACAACCCTTCAGATTTGTAATTGCATTGACCCTTCAGCTCTCAGCTCTAACATCCTGATCACCACACTGTGGGGCCTCTAGGTCGTATTGCAATTGTGTCCATTGTAATTTGACATTTGTGTTTGTGGGGTGGGGGTTCATGTGATCATTTGATGAAAACTTGCCTCTTCTAGTAGGTAGTAAACCCAGTCTCCAACTTTCTTCCCCCCACCCACAATATTGATGATATTAGTAACTTCTAGTTGAGCTCAAATAATGTAACTGCTGCTGTGCTCTGAACGTGACTAAAAGCAAAATGACATAAGAGATAACCCACATAAAAGTATTATAACTGTATCTGGCTCTTGTTAAGAATGGTTGCTAAAAGCATTATTGTATCACCTAATTTATTTAACTGCACAGAAACTCTTTAAGGGAGTAACTATTACTTTCCCCATTTGATAGATGCTGAAACTAAGACTTTGAGAGTTGGAGGAACTTGCCCAGAGTCACACCCATATCAAATAGTCCAGAAACAAGTGTTGGTGAAGGTGTGGAGAGAACACTCATACATTTTTGATGGTCCAGTCCCTATGGAAAAGAGTACGGGCATTCCCCAAAGTTTTAAAAATAGATCTACCATATTACCCAGCAATTCCACTCCTAGGTATCTACCCAATGAATGCAAAAACACTCACTGAAGGAATGTATACACTCCTATGTCCATCACAGCACTACTCAGAATAGTCATGTTATGGAAATAACCTAAGTGTCCAATGACAGATGACTGACTTAAGTAGATATGGTCGATATACATGATAGAATAATATTCAGATATTTTTAAAAGATGGACTGTTGCTATTTGTGACATCATAGATGGAAATGGAGGAGATTATGCTAAGGGGAATGAGTCAGAGGAGATGCTCTCACTGGTATCAGTGGACTATACAGAAACAAAACAAAGGAACAGACAAAACAAATCCTAGAAATTTGACTGAAGAATTGAGGCTACCAGAAAAGGATGATGGGGGTTGGGAAGCAAAGGAGGGCCCAGTGGACTATCATAGAAGATTATGGGTAATTTAGTTGCAAGTGTGGTATACTAACTAAACCTTGAAGAAGTACGAAACTACACTCAAAATACATACAGTATTGTAAACCAATTATACCTCAATGCAGTAAAACACAATTAAACAAAGTGAAAAAGAAAGTTCTAATTGAAATACAAGGAACTTAAATTCAGCAGTATATTAACATAATTATATGCCATGTGTTCTGTATTTATATAATCTGGAAATGTCAAGTTGGATTAATATTAGACATGATTTTATATATTATATATAACTAGGACAATGGAGCAAAATATGACCATACTGATAAATATTTAAAGACATTTAGCTTTTTATGAAACCAAGAATAATGTGATTTAAAAATGAATCATTCTTTGAAATGACTAAAATATATCCTGAGACTCCCCTATTCAATTTGGAAATCAAAATAAGGAAAAGAGATTTTAATTATCAGACATCTGGAGACAATATTATTATTAATTAAGGATGATTTCACTACTTACCAAAACAAATCAAGATCAAGAAAATGCATTGGTATGGTAAGACAGATAAGAAATAAGAGTTCCACAAAGACCACAGTTCCCAAAAAGTGGTCCCTAAACCAACAGCTTCAGCAGCCCCTGGGAGTTGTTGGAGAGGAAATTCACAGGATCCTTCTCAGACTTTCTGACTCAGATGCTGGGGTTGAGGTCCAGAAATCATCGGCCTAAGACTCACTCCAGGTGGCTGGGGTTCATGTCGATATTTTGAGAATTGAAGTAAACAGAAATAAAAAGTAAAGAATGCTTCCTCTATTTCTCCCAAATTATTAGTTAAAAACATAATGGAAAATATTGCCATGCCTCACACAGCATTGCCAGATCTAACCAAAGGAATAAACCATTAACGGCAACCCAGTTAAATTTGAATTTCAATAAACAGCAAATAATTTTTAAGTGTCTGCCCCAAGTAATCTATGCAACATAAATTATTCATTGTCTTATTTTGAAATGTAAATTGAACTGGTTGTCCTTTATTTTATGTGGTTATTCTTCCAATAAAAGCAAGGCGTAAAATTCTAGGAGTAAACATAACAAGAACTGTGCAGGACATATATGAAGAAAGCTGTAAACTTTGCCAGAAGAAATAACAACAAAAATGACACAACACAGATTTTGAACACTTTTCATGTGCCCAGAAGCTTTTCCGAATACCTCAAACTGCTTGTTCAGAGCACAAATACTAACTTCTGTCCCTCCTAACAATACTATGTGGTATGTATATTTTTATAGTTGAGCAAATGTAGTCACAGAGAACTTAAATAATGTGCCAAGGTCACATCAATAGAAAATGTTTTGCATTAATCGAGTTACCATACCATAGGTGAGAAGTCTCAATATTGTGAAAATGTCCATTCTCTGAAAGTTCAACTATAACATGATTCCAGAGAAATATCAAAATGGAACTTCTGTAACTTTACAAAAAATGGTAACAGTAATCTAAATAATAAACATACTAGGAAATATCTGAAATCAAGAAATAATAAATGTGGCCTCCCTGGTGGCGCAAAGGGTTAAATGCAGCGCTGAGGAGCTGTCCGCAGCTGTGGCGCGAGTTCGATGCCCGGCCAGGGAGCTTCCCACATGGTGCAGCAGACCTCTTCTGTCTCCCCGCTGCTCCCCTCAGCAGTGTATCTTAGTAGATCCGCCTGTTCTGCTCCCCACTCTGTCTCTGGTGAACCCTCTCACTGCCCCACACCTCTGACCTGCACCCCAGCTTGTATGCATAAACAAATAAATCTTTAAAAAAAAGAAATAATAAATGAGGAACTTATACTATGAGACTAAAATGTTAAGTGTATTGTAACTGCCCGGTGCTTTCACAGAACACAAACTCATATCAATAGAGTAGAACATCATATAGGAGGGGAAAAGAAGATAATATACCCAAATGTTAGCAGTGATTTTATGTGGTGAGGACCTATATAACTTCACTTATTTTCCTTTGTACTTTTCTGCTTTTGATTTTCTGTGACTATTTGGTCTTATATTTAGTGAGGGAGATATATTTGACCTCAAACAAAACTAAACTATTCAGGAATAAATCCAAAAGTTGTTTTTACGTTATTCCAGGGCCCTAGAATAGATTGATGCTGATTTTTACAGACTGCTCTATCTGGATGTGTTACCGAAACCTCAAATTCTCAAGAAATTCAACATTCGTATTTTTTTAGCTTTTGTTATTAAGTGAGATAACTGTTGCACCAAACTTGTGATGGACATTTTCTCACTCAAACTTTTCAACAGTGCTGTGTGTTGTGTGTTCTCATTAGATACGTTACAGACGAAAAAACAAATGGGAGGAAAAGCTCAAAGTTGCTAAAATAGTTCAAATAACTCCTAAGTGGCAAAATTGGGATTCAAATTCAATTAGGTTCCCCACATTCTATTTTGCTCTCAAAATTGCACTCCTACCTCCACCAGTCCTGCCTGTTTACAGATTCTCTCTGTGTGCCAAGGATGTTGACGTTCAACCTGACAACCAAGTGAGTTTAAACATGAGTCCCTCAGCCCCTCCTCCCCTCTCCATTTCTGCTCCAACCCCAATCAATAACTAGGTCTTATTAATTCCACTGAGATTTTCCAAATCCCTATTTTGCCTACTTTTTTCTATTCTGCCGCTAAGCGAAATGAATCCTTTCTGTATGCTCGTCTGCACTTTCCCAATAGCTTTCTCTGTGCTCTACTCCTCTCTTTTCATTCTCCACGTGGAAGCCAGAGAGCCCCCCCCAAACACGAATCTTCTCTATTTCCCTAACCGGAACGCTTCAGTGGATCCCATTGCCCAGAGAACTTGAACTCCTCAGTCTAGCATATAAGACCCTTCGTGGTTTAGCCCAGAGGCACCACCCTCCCAAAGGCAACGTGAACTTCAACACATGAGGAACTTGCCTGTTCGTGAATGCACAGACCATGTGGTCACCCCCCTTGTCTACACACATAAAGGCAGACACGTATTTGTTTAAAACATACATATTTCAAATAACTTCCCTAAGGCTCATTAAGCAAAATCTTTTTTTTCCCAAAGAATCCTTTTTTTGAAAGGTTTATTTATTTATGCATACAAGCTGGGGTACAGGCCAGGGGTGCGGGGCGGCGAGAGGGTTCACCAGAGACAGAGTGGGGAGCAGAACAGGCAGATCGACGGAAATACACTGCTGAGGGGAGCAGTGGGCGAGGAAGGAGAGGTCTGCCGCACCAAGTTGGAATCTCCCTGGCCGGGGATTGAACTCGCATCACAGCTGCCGACAGCTCCACAGTGCAGCGCTTAACCTCTGCGCCACCAGGGAAGCCCTAAACAAAATCTTTAAAGTATCAACTTACTTACTTTACACTATAGCCACCAAAAGTTTATTTACTGAATCCAATACGTGACCTAATGATGACGACAATAGCTAACATTTCCTGAGAGATCACCATTATTACTCAATGTTTAGAGATCACTGGTCAGAGTACTACAAGGGGTGATCAGCGCTGATGCCATTCAGAATGTGTCATTAAATAGCACTAACCTCTTGCTTTGCAAACATATGCTGTGAACGCTCTGAGTCTGAGGTAATTTGCCTCTTGAGATGTTTAAGGGATGTGGGAAGGAACATGGAGTCTCCTCAGTCGTAGAGGCAGGACCCATCGGAGCCACTGGGGGGCAGAGGTGGAATATGAGACAAGACCAAACCCAGCCCGATGATTTGCTCCTGGGTCGGTGCGGCTCCGTTCAGACTTCCACGGAGACTAGGTAAATTATTGTTCAGTTACACAACACAAGGCCCCTGGTTCCTCTGAAGAGCTGACTTCCAGCTGCCTCCTAACTGGGACTGGGGAAAGGGTGACTGGCATCAAGGTCGGGACAAGGAGACATTGAAAACCAGGCCCCAAGCTGAATCACTGTTTATGTGCGTAGTACAGAAAGAGAAAAGGTAAAAAACGAATGTCCAGAGCATGATTGGACAGCTTGGGGCAGAAGTGTGATCACATACATGTCCTGATGGAAAAGCAGATGATGGAAGCTTCTGCAGTGTAATATCCTGAGTATAAAGTATTGGAGTCTTTGCAATGAGCTGTTTCAAATGTGTACCTAGTGTGAAGTTGCTGCTATGTGTGTGTTTACAGGGTAATCGGAGAACAAAGCTCCCACCCCAGGCACTGCCTGGTGCAGAAGCTGGCATTTCAAATGTCTTGTAATGCGGGGGTTTGGCGAGGATGTCTGACAGTCACTGCTTGTTATTTTACCAGGGACTCTCTCTTCCCTTGGGTGGTAGGCAGATCTATTAACTTGGAAGGAGTATTCCAATTATGTTCTTCGTAGGAGCTGCTGCTGGGAGGGCTGTAGATCAGGTAGATAAATTACAAAGCAGCCAACTTCAAGACTTCTTTTTGGAAGTTGGACTTCCAGCTGCTGGGTAAAGATATGCACAGTCTAGAGAGGATGAGTGACTGCCAGTGACAGCAAGTAGCCCTGGGAAAATGTGAGCATTTGTATTGAAGAATTCAGTAGATTGCTAGGAGCTTTAACGTAGTGAGGGGTGAAGATATTGAGTTGGTGGGTAGACACATGAACCTAAATGATGTCTGACTGCCTTTTGGATGGTGGGCTTCAAGCCTCACATACCCAGAAATGTTCTTTCTACTTTATGCAAATACACTACCTGCAAGTAACTTGAGCCATTGAAAAGCAAGCTAGAGTGACAACAGCTTCTCCCACCAACTTTGTCTTTTGACCAAATTCTTTTGACCAGTCTTTAGAGGTAGAATGGAGCCTATGAAATGTCTCATCCCCTTGCTTCATTTTACTCAAGGATGGTTTGGGCCTTGAGTGAGCTCAGAACAGGGGTTAAAAGCTTGGACCAGGAGTCGCATGGGAATCCCAGCTCTAAGACACACAGATGTGTGAGCTGGGGAAAGTCTACTGAGTTTTCGGACTGTTATTCTCAGATGGGGCCAGTGGATGAATAGTGGGCCTAATATAGTACCCAACAGGTATAGGCAGTGGACTGTCTTGGCCTTTCAAGCTAATAAGAAGTCCCATCTGGGAGGCTTTGTGTGTGACCCTGTGGGGAGCCATTACTGAGCTTCAGGAAACGGAATGATTTTTGTTTGTTTATGTATATCTCTCCCACAGTTTGAAGAGCTTGCTCCTTCATGTGGTAGCTTGCCTCCTCAATGTCAGTCATTTAGCAAGAAAGGAATAATGGGTGACCGGGAAGGTCATGCATAGGTAGGGTAGGAAGCTGAGTCAAGGGAGTTCACATTTAAGAGGTAATACTTTATTGACAGATCTCATGTTAAGGAAGAGTAGAAACACAGGCTCGAGCGTGCCTCATAAAAGGACTGAATTTAATTTTGTAGGACCTAGTGGAGATGGTGAGGTGAGGTAACATCAAGCTCTTCCTGACTGCTTGAATAGGGATTGTCTGAGGAAGTGCAGTCACCCATACCACTTCATCCTGAGGAGAGATAGAAATCTTGTGAGAATCAAAGCTTCTCTGAGACGCTGGAGGCATAAGGATCAGAAGTTCCAGCCTTATCTTTTGGGAAGGCGTGGCCAGCATGAGCATATATTTGCAAAAGCATGATATTAGAGTCCAAATTTTTGACTAGATGTTCCAATGGGCCTTGAAGTACAGGACTTCCTAAAGTGTGTGGATTATTAGGAGTTTAATATTTTAATAGTAAAATGAGGCGGTTTGAGGAATTGGTAGAATAGAGAGGAAAGGGAATGTTGAAAAACCTATAGGAAAGAGTGAACAAATTGTGTTGAGGCAAGTTCCAGGCAGAGGGGAAACATCAAGGAATACAATATTGAGAATTTTCATGGATAGTATAACCAAGAATTGACCTTTGAATGGCATGTTTAATTTGGAACACGTGTGTGTGTGTGTGTGTGTGTGTGTGTGTTGGCAGAAGTAGACTGAAAAGGAGCTCAAACAAAGGTCTAGAAGTTAGAATAAATACAGCTTCCTGCAAGCACAAGAAACCTGGACTGATAAGAGTAAAAGATGTTGTGTGGAGAGATTGAGAAGAAACAGACCATTGTATTGATGGGACGGGGTCTGATTAGGAAGCATCTTGAAATTCATGGATGGATGGTTGAGTCTGACAGGATGGGAAATAAGAGCTATTAAAGGTTCCAAAACTGGGCACATATTGAAAACTGCTTACACTGGAAAGTGAAAAGTCTCAGTTTACTGTGCACTATTAAGATTGATCACTGGTTTGAAATCTAAATGTATCCTACTAAAAGAGAGACTCAAAGATCTCATAATATCATCTCCATTGATACACTCAGTAGTGACATCCAGCTGTTTTTCTTTTGCTTCTTTACATAAAGCTTTTAGGTAGTCCTCAGATTATAGTTTAAAATGTATAAGGCTACAGCTGAAATAATTTATGTGTGTTTCAGTTACACATATAGAAAGACCTAGGCAGAGGATAAAAACTAGAGGGTAAACATTACTTAAAATTGTATAGTACTATTGTCATGGCAATCCAGCTCTGTGATCAGGTCTGAGGAGTCAACTTCATAACTACCAAGATTTGCAGAGGTTTAGGCAAAAGATATAATAAAAGTCAATTTACTGTTTAGAATATACTTCACTGTCTCAGCTTCCCTGATGTTACTTTACTTCCAAATATCACTTCCCCTTTAAAGCATCAAGAATGTTATCAGCAACTTATGTCCTCGGTACTAAAGAATGACTTCCTACACTTTCAATGTTATCCTGTGAACATAGGAAATTACATGGAATGAAAAAGGAGGCAAGGAATACAGACCCTCTCAGACCAGTCTACTGAAACCAGCTTGTCTTCAATGAGCAGCAGACTTCACAGCATGTCCCCAAATTAGCCCTAAAAAGAACAGCATGTATTTCAATCTAAACAGTTCATTTAGACATGCACATTAATAAACAAGTTAACTTTTTTCTTTCCTTCTTATAATTGTAAGGATTGAAGAAAATATGTTAGAGGTTTCTGTTATCACCCTCAGACATGATAGTTCCATCACTAGGAAGAACTCACAGTTACAATTTTTTACCATGAAAGAACACAGATCAAATAAGGAAAGGGAATATGTGTTAGGGGCAAAGTACAAGAGAAACCAGGTATAAGATACCAGTTGTCCCTGCTGAATTTCAGCAGTATGATGTTTCCTATGTAGTGTATTGTCTTTTCCACAATATACTCTGCACAGGGTGAGATATAAAAATGGAGGAAGAAGTTGTGGGGTGTGAAAGGGTAACCACACTGACGACCTTTGGGTTATTCTATTTCACTCATGTTGATTTCTGCTGCTCTTTCTGCTTGAGCTCTCTTCTCTTTATTTGACAAAGTTCATTCTTTGTCTTCGCCCAATGTTTTTCTTCCTATGTCATCTCTGTAGGTTAGGGATTCCCACTTCTTATCTTCCATGACTCTTTGCTACTACTCTTAATTCTACCTGATAATGTTGCAATTAGTTGTACTCATATCTATTTCACCTACACCTTAATGTTTCTATAGTTGTAAATTACACACAGTGTTGCAAACCAATGTTACCACAATATTAATGAATTTAAAGTGCAGTGTGTACCTAGTGATCCTGATTCGAATAAACAGTTGGAGATACTCTTGAAAATTTCAGTAGTGTAGTGATTGAATGTTTTCTTTTTTATTTTTTTTAAAGATTTATTTATGAATACAAGCTGGGGTATAGGCCAGAGGTGTGGGGTGGTGAGAGGATTCACCAGAGACAGACAGGCAGATCAACTGAAACACACTGCTGAGGGGAGCAGGGGGCCAGAGAGGAGAGGTCTGCTGCGCCATGTGGGAATCTCCCTGGCTGGGGATTGAACTCATGCTGCAATGGCTCTGGATAGCTTCACAGTGCTGCGACTTAACCCATTGTGCCACCAGGGAGGCCCTGTGATTGAATATTTTCTAATAAGGAATTGCTAGCAATTTCTCAGATGTGATATTTATGTTGTGATTATATTTTAATTCAGCCTTTAGCTTTTAGAAATACATAACTGGGCCTCCCTGGTGGTGCAACGGGATAAGCACAGCACTGTGGAGCTGTCCACAGCTGCGGCGCAAGTTCGATGCCCAGCCGGGAGAATCCCACATGGCAGACCTCTCCTGCCTCGTCCGCTGCCCCTCTCAGCAGTGTATTTCGATTGATCTACCTGTTCTGCTCCCCACTCTGTCTCTGATGAACCCTCTCACCGCCTTACACCTGCACCCCAGCTTGTATGCATAAATAAATAAATATTAAAAAAAAGAAATACATAATAGAATATTTGTAAATAAAAACAGCAAAAACAGTCTGGCTGAATAGGCTTCCTTCTTATGTATTATTCACCTATGAGGATACCCTAAAGAAAACAATACTGGATTTCGCACATAGTAGTTGCTCAGTGAGTATTAACATAATTGTTTGCAGTCTGACAATGGTATAGTAATGAGTAAGAAATGGGAGTATGGTGAGGGCACCATAACCCTACCCACCTATACTCATTATTATGCATTCCTAATTCTCCCTGTCTCCTAAGAGTTACATTCATTTTCCAATAGATGGGTGTCTTTCCTTGTACAGTACCATTAAAGCTTAATGTAAATTCCATTCTAGCATGATACCAAGGACTTGGTAATCTCAAAATGTTTCCTGAAGAACATTCCCAATTCCAGCAAGACCTAAATAGGTTACAAAAGATTTGTGTCTGTTTGGGGAACTTGGAATAGGTTAACAACCTAAAAGTTCTTAGGAAAAAAAAAAAAAGAACAATGGGTCTGCCGCTGAGTTTCCTGAAGCCCTCAGATAAAATTCTCAACTTTCTTAGTCTTTAGCACTACCTTAATCCCCTTGTTAGAGTACTGAAATGGAGAACAGAATTCTGGAGAGTCCTTGACTATTGCAGTGTGGTTTTGTTTTTGTTTTGTTTTTAAGATTTATTTATTTATGCATACAAGAACTGGGGTGAAGACTGGTGAGAGGATTCACCAGAGACAGAGTGGGGAGCAGAACAGGCAGATCTATTGAAGTACACTGCTGAGGGGAGCAGCGGGTGAGGCAGGAGAGGTTTGCTGCACCATGTGGGAAGCTCTCTGGCCGGAATTGAACTTGTTTTGTAGATAGCTTCATAGTGCTGAGACTTAACCTTTTGCACCACCAGGGAGGCCCTATTGCAGTGTGTGTTAAAAATATATATTATTCTTCACATGTATCTCTCTAGTTAATTCTTTAGAGTCCTTTTACCAGACAGGATACAAGCTCTTGGGTGTCTTCTACATAAAAGCTGCAATTAGAATATTTATGTATTTTAGGGCTATAAAGGAGTAACTGAACATCCATATCTAGGAAACACAATATTTGCATAATGAAGGCTTGTCTTTTTCTCTCAGTCCCTTGACAGTCTTCTTTGTGTCTTGACAGTTGGATTCCCAGGAGGTCAGTCATCATTATAAATTTAAAGTGACTTTTACAAGAACTCAATTAAGAACAAACTCAGAAGAAGTTAGTGCACATGTAATCCATGTATTTACTTGGTTACACAAGTAGCATAATAATGACTAGCAACATGTAACTTCAAAAGATACAGTATTAAAATATCGGTGGCAGTTCCAGTAGCTGAACATATAGAAATAGAATTACTCATAAATTCTTTATCCTAGGGAGGAATCATGGATTTCCTTTGCTACTTTTATTATAAGGCTTAAAAGTGTGTGGAATCTCAGGAACAAAAGTATTTTTAGTGAAAGGAAATTATTTGGCTGAGATTGGTGTAAGAAGTGTAGTAACTCTCGTTAACATATTTGACTTTGAGAAATATACTTTCAAAATCAATATAAAACAATTGTGTTTTTATTGGGTCCCATTATAAAATCAGTGAAGTAATCTATGGGAAAAAGAACCAATAAGAAAATCACTTTTTAGTTTTGCATTTGGATTTTTTTTTTTTTTGAAAAGCCATGGTCTCTACCAAATATGTTACATTTACTTTGCAGTATTTTCAGAATTGGCAATACTGCATTAAAATTCTCCTTCACTTCTTTTCATCTCTGTAATACTTCTACAAAAAAGGAGTAAGATTTGAAGCAGTTAATGCTGATACTTTCATTAACCCAGACGAGCGAATGAAATAATTAGCTAAAAACCAGGTATGTGGATTTTAGTTTACCATTGTTGTACCTCTTTTAAAGAAAAAAAGTAATATTTCTGAAAGATAACCTACTACATCCACATCCTATATTTAAGAATTTCTCTTTAAGCATTAAGATTATCTGCTAAATCACTCATTAATATGTGATTCAATTATAAAATATTTTTGTCTAATTAGGTTTATGAAATAACACAAATGTGTGGAGGAAAAGTGATATAGAAAATTTCCATTTGATCATTAAAGCACCAGGGAAACATCAAGGAGGTCTCCCTAACATGAACAGCTTGCTGCCTCTGCTTTTTTATCTTTCCATGGTGATGGAATAAATTGCAGCTGGAGTAGTTAAGATGAAAGGATCTGATGCTGAAATGCTAACCCATCAATGAGGAGTTGTAATATCAGAAGGACTGATGGATGTGAAGCCCTTTGTCCCCTATAGTTGCCAAAGGGAAAGGCAGTGCCGGGATATGGTTCTTGCAAGTATCCCCATGCTGGTCAGTGGCTCCATCACGATTCCTCAGATGGTAATGTTGGTGTAGAATGAGAATCCTCATCTTTTTAAAACTGGAGTCTTGAATTATTGGAAGTTATAATTAGCATGCAGGATAAGCTCATTGGTAAATTATCATGCCATTTTAGAATCAACTCTTCAAGTTGGAAAAGTAGTTAGCCCTGAGTCATGGAGATACTAGAAGTCAGGACTCTAACCAGCTCTTCACTACAGGATGCAGTTGTCTTTTAAATTTGCCTTTGTCTTCGCTGGAAGGGGAAGCACAGCATACCACTTTATTCCCGAAGTTTATTAAGATGGAAAATCTGTGATCAACAGTTTCCTAAACATGAAATAATAAGAATTAGATACGTTTGTTCGATAAGTACATTTACTGGTTTAGGAACAAGACCAAAAACTCTAAGTACAGAGATATATACACATAGTTTAGTTCCTATTGTTTTTGTTTGTTTGTTTGTTTGTTTTTAAAGATTTATTTAGTCATACAAGAACTGAGGTGCAGGCCAAAGGTTCAGAGGGTGAGAGGATTCACCAGAGACAGAGCAGGGAGCAGAACAAGTGGATCAACTGAAGTACACTGCTGAGGGGAGCAGCGGGCGAAGCAGGAGAGGTCTGCTGCGCTAGCTTAGTTCCTATTGTTTGAGGCATTTTCATCATGGTAAGGAGAGATAGACACATATGCAGCGAATTGAAATGAAATTTCATACTGCCTTGTTATAGACAGAGAAGATGCTTCAGCAGAGAGGAGCAAGAACACTGAGTGTTGTTTAGGTAGAAAAGTGCATGGTTCCCAGGGAAATTAAAGTAGGTCAGGTCATTAAAATATATTAGAAGTTTACATTTTCTTGAAAAATATCTAGCTAAAAAAATCTTTCATTTGGTAAAGGTTGAAAAGAAGATAATTATAAAATAAAATGGAGGATGTGCTATATAATTGCTGCTTTTAATTTATCTCTAAATGTTATCTGTATTGAACCAAACAGTGGTGAGTGTGTGTTGTTGTTTAGTGTGTGTGTTTTCAATATATTTTTGTAATTGCTATTAATCTAAACCCATTCAATTAGCCAGGTGTGATGATTTTGTTAACATACTAATATATGCTGATCACTATACTTATTGTAAGCTGAGTTCTAACCTTCTGAACAGAAAACCTATAGTGAGTTGTGTTTCCACACTAAAACTATTTTCCTTTTATTGCTTTTTTATTGCTTTGCTTGCTATGTTTTTATAATCATATTCTTGACCCATGCCTTATATTCGGTCTAACTCATTTGACACTCATAGGTATCCTTCCCTGGTTCTTCCTCCTCTATAATGATAAAAGTTGGAATGCTCCAGGGCTTACTGCTGGCTTCTCTTCTCTTTACTCTGCACACTCACAACCTTGACTATTTCAAAGTCATGGGTTTAGTGATCTTCTATAGGCTCTTGTTTTCCAGATATGTACCTGGGACTTTGAGGTCCCTTTTGAACTTCACTTTCATAGATGCAAGTGCCTACTTCACATTTTCCTCCGGTCCAAAACTGAACTCTGAGTTTCCCCCAAGAACTGACTCTTTCCCTCAGTGAGGGGTATTCACCTCGCTGTTTAGGACACATGTGTTTTCATCCTTAATTTTTGTGCTCGTTGGTACCCCATCTGGTGTATAAGCAAACACTATTAGCTCTATCTATCATCAAGACATATTGAAAATTAGATCATGCTACCCAAATTATAAACTAACCCAAAAGGCAGCACTAGTTCAAGTGGCCATCCGATTTGATCACAACGACTGGAGCAGCCTGCTGTGGGTGCTGTGTGCCAGTTCAGTCTTTGCACCAGAGGACTTTGGAGGATGTAAGGGTGGTATTATGCAATAAACAAGGTGAAAAGGAAGCCAAGACTATTAGAAGTGAGATAAGTGAAACTGAGAAGCCAGAGTATAGAAGGAGCCTCTATGTGAACTTTGAAATTACCAAGTTGATGAAAATCTTGTGGCTAGAAAACAACATAAGAGTTCAGGTGCTAAAGCAGAAAATGTTAAACGAATGAAGGGAGGGATCTTTTGTCCCTTGCATTTCCACCCACTGTATACCTCCTCTCTAATTCTAATTAGAGTGTCATAACTCTCATAGCCTTTGCATGTTCACAGGTTCTGCGTAGAGCCTTTCAGATTTTGCTCCTGCTAATGGCCTTATTCCCAGCACGGCGCTCCAGTTCAGATTCCTAAGAACAAGAGACTAATTGGCTTATCCTGCTCCTATTTGGGTAGGCGTTATTTTTCTGTGTGTGGCAGGCCCCACCATCACCCTTTGGTCACATCCCTGCCTCTGATCTATCAACCGTGGCCAGAGGGCATACAGGAATGACAGGGCAGGGATGAAGCGATCTGTCTACATAGGATTGTATCGTCAGCAGAAATTGGGTTGGGAGGTTGCTCTTCTGTGGCAGGGCTTTGAAGCCAATTTGACATGGCAAACAATTACTGAAATTTCTCTGTGATTGTGTCGGAGACCGAAAGTGAAATAGCAAAGAAGAGCTAGGCAAATGAGGAACTCATTTTCCAAATTACTAACGTAGGTATACTGTCATTTCGACCTAGCAAAACACAAGAAACACAGAGAATGCCCACGATGCAGTGCTTGATATATTCGCAGTACTAAAATGTGCTTTCTTTCCTTCATTCAACCAATATTTATTTAAACGACCGCTCTCTGCCTGGTAGTGATATATAAGTGTAGAAAGTCCATCTCCGAAAAATTAGGAATTCTGTGAGGTTGCCCTGATATCAGTACTCTTCTTGCTCTCTGAAAGCTCAGACCCCTTAAGTATAACTCATCAAAAGGATCTGTAATGCTCTACAAGTGATTTTCCTCCTGTTAGTTCATTGTTCCTTGATATGAAGTAGGAAGGAGGAGAGCACACTTCATAGGAAATTAGGAAGACTAATTAAATCAGGAGGCAGTGCTTTAAAGATCAAAGTGGTTGCTGAGTATTACAGTGCTAAATGAGTGCCCAGCCATTGTGGGGTTGATACAGTAGATATCTGTGCCCTGAGTGGAAGCTGCACCATACTGCTTTAGAATCACGAAAGGCCTCAGCTGAAAACTTGAGCGACACAGCGAAGAGCTTGATAGGCTTGAAATGCCAAGCAATGATTTATTATCAAGTATGTGGTAGATAGTAGAAATATACAAACACATTCACAATTAAAATCTGGGATTTAAGTGGGCAGAATGAAGTAAAAAAAATTCCACATCAGGGTGCACATCCCAATATTCAGAATGTGGGGAAGGAAAAATCTTCCATTGCATTACTTGGTCTTGAGTTACAAACACTAGAACAAAAGAATTTGGAGGCAGAGTCCCCCGGTATCAGTGATGCTCCCAGGATCTGAGCTATTAGGTAAAATGAAGGTGAAGTGCGAGACTGAGAATACTGATTTGGAGAAGTCCTCTAAATACCCCCTTTATGCTCTATGGTCTGATCAGGGATGGGGAAAATAGACTGAGAATTGATATGAGATTGTAGGTTGTTTTGCTTATTTATTAACTTGCATGTGCTTAGGTGCTTATTTTACTACTATGGGTTGAATTGTAGAACCCACAGAGATATGTTGAAATCAAAACCTCACTTCCCACCATGCCACAGTACCTGGGGATGTGATCCTATTTGGAAATAGTCTTTGCAGATGGAATTAGTTCAGATGATATCACACTGGAGTAGAGTGGTCCCCTAATCCAGAAGACTGGTGACCTTGTAAGAAGATAGCTGTGTGGAGATAGAGACACAGGGAGACACCACGTGGTAACAGAGCTCAGATAGGAATTACACAGCGGCGAGCCAAAATGTTCTAAATTTTGTCCACAAACCACCAGGAAACTGGAGAAGCATGGAACCTATTCCTCCTCAAAATTCTCAGAAGGAACCTAACCTGTTAACACTGATCTTAGGTATAGAGACCCCAAAACTGTGCGCAAATACATTTCTATTGTTTTAACCCACCTGCTCAGTAGGATTTTGTTACGACAACTCTAACACAGTAAGGTTGAGGAAATGTTTGATTAATAATATGTATATACATTTATTTTTCTGTCAAATTTGTGCTCACCGGCTTCGTATTGCAGGGCAGAGGGTGGAAAACATTTTCTGTAAAGGGATAATAATGCAGACTTTTGTGGACCACATGGTGTCACTTGCAATTAATCAGCTCTGTTATTAGAGTCCAAAAATAGTCATACGCAATAAGTAGCAAACGGGTGTGCCTGTGTTCCAGCAAAACATTCTTTATGGACATTGGCATTTGAATTTTATGTGGTATAAGAAATATTTTTTGGCTTGTGGATCGGATTTGCGGTCAGATTTGTGGATCTCTGGGCCATCGTTTGTCAATCTCTAATATAGGTGCAAGAAGATAAGTTTTTGAGTGAGTAGACCTTGCTCTACTATGTAGCCATTTGTTGTTGAGGTCAAATTAGCTTCCAGCCTCGTGTACATTTCAGATGTGCTGCTGAGCAACTGTGTATCTCGCCACTCCCACCACCTCCCGGTCAGCCCCTCCTTCCCCCTCCCTCCCCTCTTCTGTTGTCAGAGTCTAAGGGTTTGTTTTGTTCATTTCCGGTTTTTTCTTTATAGTCCACAAATGAATGAAATCCTATGGTATTTGTCTTTTTCCTGACTGACTTTGCTTTGCAAAATCCCCTTAAGGCCCATCTGTTTTTTCACAAATGGCAAGATTTCATCCTTTTTCTTTATGGCTGAGCAGTAAATAGATATCTCCCACATATTCCTTATCCATTCATCTGTTATTGGGCACTTGAGTAGTTTCCATATTTTGGCTTTTGTGAATAGTGGCTCAATAAACATAAGGGTGTATATGTCTTTTCAAATAAGTGTTTTCATGTTCTTTAGATAAATAGCCAGGAGTGAGATTACTGGATCAGTAATTAGTTTTAATTTTTTTGAGGACCTTCCTTTGCTGTTTTCCATAGTGCCTGCCCCAGTTTGCACCCCCACCACTAGTTCACGACAGTTCCCTTTCTCCACATCCTTGTCAACACTTATTATTTCTTGACTTTTTGCTAATAGTCATTCTAACGGGTGTGAAGTGAGATCTCGTTGTGGTTTTACTGTACGTTTTCCTGATGATTAGCGGTGTAGACCATCTTTTTGTACCCTTTGGCCACCCATATGCCTTCTTTGGTGAAATGCCTCTTCAGATCCTCTGCCCATTTTTTAACTGGGTTGCATGTTTTTTGTTGCTGTTGAGTTGTACAAGTGGTTTGTATGTTTTAGATATCAACCCCTTGTCTGATACATGGTTTGCAAATACCATCTCCCATTTAGTAGGCTGCCTTTTCATTTTATGATGGCTTCTTTCACTGCAGATTTAGCTCACTGATTTTTTGTTACTTCTCTGAGTTTTGACTTCTGCCTTTGCAAACTACCTGTAATTATGATTTCCTCCAAGTACTACTGAAAGAGTAAATTAACTCTTAGCACGACTGGGTTCAAGCGCATGTGCTCGGTGCAATTGCCCGGGCCCTGCACTTAGAAGTTCCTGCATTTAGTCCCCTGTTCTGCTGTAACTACCTTAAAAATGTTAAGGCTATTGAAGAACAGACTGCATATTATCATTTTGCATGGGACCCTATGGATTGTGTGGCCAGTTCTAATGCCTAGGATAGACTAAGAGCCCAAAAAGAATAGCTTTTTTTTATTACTCTTTATCCTTATGTGTTGATAAGTGTAGAACAATAAAATGCTAAACTCTATCCCAGGTGACTAAGTTGTGGCTTCTTTGGGAGAGGGCAAGGGCATTCTCCTCCGAGCAAAAACAGTGATTACTAGATAGACAGACATACCTGGAACTGATGAGCAGACTGACATGGAAAGTAAAAACATAATGGCCTAATTCTATAACATGACAAATTAGTGGCCAAGAGCCAATGCTCCAGATATAGTCAGTTTGTGCCGGGGACCCAACTTTTCTCTTGTGATGAAGACCAGTGCTATGAAATAACTTTGGCAACGTACTGGGTTTGCAGGGAGTTGTGCATAGAATGTCAAACAAATCTTTGCAGTTTGGTCTTGCAGCAGTCTTTATTTTGAGCAGTGACATCACAGCGTTTATCCAAACATTTGTTTAAATAGAAATGCAAACAAAGAGGTGTATTGCAGTGTCTGCTGAGCAGGGTAGATCTTACATTGGCAGAAATCTGGGACTGTACGGCTGTCTTGCCAACACAGCACAGAGTGTGACCTAGTATTAACTCCTGTGCTCATTCTCTGTGACCAAATTGGAAAGCTCAGAACTGTAAATGAATTAGATGATCACCAACATTTTTAATAATAAAGTATATTTTAATTAAGGTATGTGCTTTTTTTTAGAAATAATGTGTTGCACACTTAACTGATGGCGGTATAGCATAAACATAACTTTATAAAACCTGGGAAACAAGATATTAGTTATTTGTTTCAGCGTAACATTTGCTATAAGGCAAAGCTCTGAGATGTATCTGAATTCCCAAAGTTTGACGCTAAGAAAATTAATACCGGCCAGTATTTCAATATAAAGCAACTAGATTCAGGCCACAATCACCTGGATGTTTTCGCCAGAAGTTAAAATACACTTCTTAGTAAACAAGTTCAGCATCAAGGATAATCCCCTCTCTATTTCCATAATTGCACATAACCAAATCCAAATCCTTTCCTTTATGGTCTTACCTTTATTGTCAACTTTAATTTTTCTTCTCGTGGACTATAGAATAAGAGAATGTTCAATATCAATGCATTCCAGTAAATGCTTTACAACATTTCTTCTTCACATTACAGAAGTGATACAAGCACATTGTAGAAAATTTGGAATATACAGAGAGTTCAAAGAAGAAAATAAAAAGGCCCCTGTAGTTCCATCCTTTCAGGACTAAGACTCGTATTTTCATGGAACCTGTCAGCGCTTCCCTATGGTATATATACAATTTATTTTTTATTGCGGTAACATTGGTTTACAACAGTGTATGTGATTGAAAGGTATAGGATCTCTCCTTCAGGTGTTGCTACCACCCCACTCTCACCACCAAAACACCCAGAGTCCTCCACCAGAGTCCATCGGCTCCCTCCCTACTTTGTTGCCGCCCTTTTCCCTCCCCTTCTGGTAGTCTCAGTCAGATTTCTGGGGCTTGCTATTGGTGGGCTTTATCCAACCCTTGTCTGGTTTCTCTTTATTCCACATATAAGTGGTACCCTCCTGTGTTTCTCTTTCTCCTTCTGACATTTCACGTAGCATAATCCCCTCCGGTTCCAACCATATTGTTGCAAATGGCAAGGGGATAATTTTTTGACAGCTGGGTAGTATTCCATTGCAGGTATATAAACAATTCTTCCTAATCCATTCATCTGTCTTTGGACAAGTAGGATGTTTCCATAGCTTGGGTGTTGTAAATAGTGTGGCAATGAACATAGGAGTGCGGACATCCTTTTGAACCAGTGTTTTTGCATTCTTTTATTTTAAAGATTTATTTATACATACAAGCTGGGGTACAGGCCAGAGGCGTGGGGCGGTGAGAGGGTTCACCAGAGACAGAGTGGGGAGCAGAACAGGCAGATCGACTGAAGTACACTGCTGAGGGGAGCAGCGGGCGAGGCAGGAGAGGTCTGCCGTGCCATGTGGGATTCTCCCTGGCTGGGCATCGAACTCGCATCGCGTGCTGCCAACAGCTCCACAGTGCAGCGCTCAACCACTGCGCCACCAGGGAGGCCCGCAGTGTTTTTGCATTCTACAGGGAGACACCTAGGAGTGGAATTGCTGGATCATATGGTAGCTCCATTTTTAATATTTTGATAAACTTCTATGCTATTTTCCATAAGAGCTGGACTAGTCTACATTTCTACCAGCAGTGTATAAGGGTTCCTTCTTCTCCACATGCCTCCAACATTTGTTTATTATTATTTTTTAATGTGGGCCATTCTCGCAGGTGTGAAGTGGTATCTCATTGTGGTTTTGACCTGCGTTTCCCTGATGATAAGTGATGATAAGCATTTTTTCACGTGCCTGTTGGTATCTGTATGTCATCTTTGGAGAAGTGCTTATTTAGCCCTTATGTTCATTTTTTGATTGGGTTATTTGTTTTCTTTTTGCTGAGTTATATGAAATCTTAGTAGATTTTGGATATCAGCCCCTTGTCAGATGTATGGGGTGGGTTTTGTTTTACTGACAGTTTGTTTCACTGTGCAAACGTGTTCACTTTGATATCATCCCAAGATCAACTTTTTCCCCATTTTCTTTGAATTGATGCTCAGGTAGTGACAAGTACTATGTGATTCATAAATAAAAAGTCCACAACATTTTTTTCCTTTATATCTGGGAAGACATTCTTATTGATGAGAAACTACCATTTGCCCATTTTCAAGCATGTCTGGGTTTTTGTCAAACAATATTTCAAAATTATTTGGATGATACAGGAGCTCCAATTCCAGGTTGATAACCTAAAACCAGCTTTTCCTAGCTATTGTGAGCTTTGAGTAGGGCTTCAATCATGAGGGTATATGTAGTAGAAAGTGAAGGGTAGCCCATCCACAGAGCTTCTACTCAGGGACCATTTTGCTGATGTCTTCTACCCACTCCAGGGAATGGCTTCAGCCACGGTTAGGTCCATATATGGAATTAGCTGAGCAGATAAGAAGATTATATAATGAATTAGAGCATTTGCTGAATAATCAATATTATATAGCAATGACAGTTACGTATAGACCTTACTGCAGGATGGAACGGATGTGAACTTCCATCCTCCCCTCACTTAGGAATCGATGATACCCTGAGTTACTAATGTGTTGCCTAGGTGACTGGGCTGGTCCAAGGCATTACTCCATGTCACGCTGATTCCCACCGAGCTTATCACCTCCCTGTAGCAGCAGGTATTCAAAGGCATGTACAAGCCTCCCATCTCCACAGCCCTGGCCCAGAGAGTAGAGGAGAAACACAGACCTTATTAGTCAACAAGTTCAGAAATCTCTGTTGGGCTCCTGTTCTGGCCCCTGCCGACTGTGTACTGAGCCACTTCGTTGTTGATTAGCACCTCCGATCTGTACTGCTCAGGGATGGAGAGAAGGTAAAGATCAAATTAGTCAATTTGGCTTCTTATTAGTAGGTCTGGCAAAAGACTTGCAGGAGGGTTTGCAACTAATGGCTAAAATGAGAGGAAATCATCCATGCTATTCCTCCTCCTGATTCCTGAGTGAGTAGAAGGCTGGCTGATTTTCTCTTTACTAAATAGTGTCCTGAGGGTTCGAATGCTTTGTAAAGATTCCTGCCTTAGACTGTGTATACAGTGGGAAACTAATCAATTGGCTGGATCAAATGGATTTGCTGGTTAACTTTAAAAGGCAGCATAGATCTGATTCCCCTTTCCATTTAAATGACTGTTTTGTTTAAATCTCTGGTTTTGGCTTTGTCTTGTTTCATTTTCTCATGTCCGAAAGCATGGCCTTTGAAAGTAGGGTGGGAGTGAAAATCGCCAAGTAGAATATTAAGTAAATGAATACAATTTTAGAAAGTGGTAGGGGCTGGGAGGAAGGAAAGGCAGGATAAAGCGTCAGTGACTGGATGGAGACATGATGTTATTTTAGATAAGGTGGTCCGAGAAGGCCTCTTGAGGAGATGGCAGTTTGATCAGAGACCTGAATGATGAGGAGGAACGATCTAGTGGGGTCATTTCATTGTAATGATCCAGTGGGAGCACCCAAGCAACAAAGAACGTTGGCAGCATGAGGAGAAGTCATTAGGCTGCCATGTGATAGAAACCATGAACAAGGCAAAAAGTGGTAAGAGACTAAAAGCAGAGGTGTAGACAAAGATCAGATAATACAGAGTCCAGAAGGCTAAACTGAGGGTGTGTGGTTTGATTCTAACAGCACTGGGGACTGTTGTTGACTTTTAAGCATGGAAGTGGTATCATTTATGGTATCAACTGTCTGTTGCATTGAAGACAGGTGGTAGAGCAGGTAAGAGTTGAAATTGCGAGGGTCCAGTTAGGAGGCTGTTGAAATAAGCCACGTAAGAGTTAGAGCAAGAGACTGCCAGGAGGGCTGTGGTGGAGATAGTGACACATGACAGGAGATGAGCTAACATAAGCAAAATACAACTTGCTTATGGAGTTGATATTGGAAGTGGCTAAGATTGAGGGAAAAAGAGAAGTCAAGGATAACACGTGGGTTAATGGTCTGAGAAATTGTGTGACGTTGGGGAAGTAACTTAATATCTCTGATATGTCTGAGCCTGGTTCTTCACCTGTAAAACAAGAATTACCACAGCAACAGTCCATCATCATTCTTGCAGGTTTTTTTATATTTAATTAACACTAGTTGAAGGCCTTTTACATGTCAGACATTTTTTCTTGCGTTATATATTTTATCTTATGTTGTCCCTTATAAGGATCCTGGAAGGTTATTAAAGAATATTATTTCCATTCTACATGCAAGGAAATGTCTGCATAAAGTCATAAAGTTCTGACATCACAGGACAAATGAGTGGCAGATGTAGAACTTGAATTCAAGTCTGTTTTCTTCAACGCTTGTACCCTTTCTAGTTAAGAGGTAACAAGAAGTGTGATGGACTGAACCTTGGAGACATGACTCTATCTTAGGGTCCTAAGAGGCTGTAATTGAGAATCTGAATAGGAAGTAAAACTTTCAACCTTTATAGAAAGCAACACACCCAGAGTTGCCCTTTCACTTCCCAGGAGCTCCTTCTAGGAGGTGGAATATGGCAAAGCCATTCTGTTAAAATTTGCCCAGGGTTGTCAACATCCCTTTTTATTTTTCCAATTTTAATTTTAAACTGAATGTTATTATACAGATGGGACCCCATTAGCAATTTAGCTTGGAAATACAGAATGTCTAAAATGAGCCACCCAATGCACCTTTTGCCTATTGCATTGTCGGGGTAGTAGAAATATTAAGAAAATGAGTTTTTAAATGTGAGAATGGCAGAAAAATCCAGAGTCCAATAGTTTAAAAAATGGGAAGTATATCCTTTTCAAGAGAAAGATTTTCCTAGGTATAGGAATTTTAGAAAGATGGGAAGGAAAGTAAGAGTGTAGAAATTCAGTCAATCTACTTGAACTTTTCAGAGAAGAAAATGAGATTTAGCACGCTTTTAAGTTACCAGACTGTTCCTCCAACAGAGGTCTGCCTGCCTATCTCACATCTTTTTCCTTTGCTATCTTTTTCCAGCTTCTAGAATACAAAGGGAGCTGCTGCTCCTATCTTCCAGAGCCTAGTGCTACACAAAATCAGAAGACTGAAACCTCCTAAGAAATGACCCATACTTTCCTCCAACTCCAGGCTAGCATTCAAATCATCCTAGAAAATAATTTGTCTTCCCTTTCTCTCAATATCATCCATAGGCAGAGATTTCCCTGGGTGATATGGCCCTTTGGTTCTCATGCATGTCTTCACTCGCAGAAATGCTTGTGCCCTTTAATTACTTTCTGCTCTGTTATGCTTTGGCCTGATACAAGATATAGCCAAGGGCACTCTATGGATGGTTGATGAGCAGATATATGGGTCATTGGCCCCAGTTTCAGCTTCCCATTTGTTACTCAATGGACTACAGGTTGTCTGATGCAACTGTTTGAATTAGCTTTGGAAAAGTAAAAGACAAGTGAAATGAGAGGATGCTTTTCCTTAAGTAACAATCTAAAAGCTAGTGTTAGAAGCTGCCTTAGTAGAGATATTACATCCACCGGAACATTCCTGCAGGTAGCAATTTGTGCTTTTTTGGTATCCTTTTGGGACAATAAACTTGGCAAAATGAAGACAAGTGATCATTTCAGGGCAGAAATAACATTGCAGCAGAAGATTCAACAAGATTGCTTAGTTATTACATTGTGGTTTTTCTTCTAAAAATGAAATACTGTAGTTTAAAAGACTACTTAACTGCAATTTGAAATTTTGTTAAATAACATCCCGTATTTAAGTTGTATCAGTCCTCAAAGTCTGAATTTTAACTAAAGACCCCCAAAATTGGTATTATATAGCATCAACAGTATTGGCTAGTGAAGAAAGCTAATATTAAGGAAGATTATGAAATAGATGGGTTATGTGATCATTCTATAGGATATCAATTGTCATTATTGAAGAAAGGACTTACATCCTATAGAACTTTATAAATGGTTTCTGACATGATGGATATTTAATTTCAGGATGAATGTTCAAATGAATCCAGTTTTATGAGCTCATTCTTGAGAACACATGACATTTATATTGCTGTGAAAGTTTGGCTTTGCTTCTTTTTTATTTTATTTATTTTTAATTGAGGTAATATTTTATCCTCATCAATTGCAAACTAAAAGAAGGTCACCTCATTCAGTCCACTCAAAGAACAAATTAGCAGCAACTCATCCTCAGAAGGATTCAGGACAATCTATTTCTTTTCTCCATATCTGCATTTGTAGGTAGTACTAGGTCAGAAAGAAAAAATATGAAAAAGGAGCAACAGAATTTGAAGTGTTTGTGTGTGTGTGTGTGTGTGTGTGTGTGAAGCGAGGTCACTATTATGTTCTTCTGTATTCTTAAATTGAGCCCGGGTAGAGTTAAAAAACAAAAATATAGTTTGGGGAAGATATGGCCCCAAATATGTCCCCATTCTAATACCTAGGACCTGGGATATACTGGGTTACATGGCAAAGGGCAATTAAAATTGAAGACAATATTAAGACCAATAGCCAATCAGCTGACCTGGAATGAGGGGATGACCCTGGATTGCCCAGCATGTAATTCCCAGGATCTTTGTAAGTAAAAGAGTAAGACAGGAGAGTCAAGAGTTCGAAAAGGAGATGTAATGATGGAAGCAGAATTTTGCTGACTTGAAGATGGAAAAAGGCCATGAGCCAAAGAATGGAGACCACATCTAGAAGCTGGAAAGGGGAAGGAAATAGATTCCTTACTAGAGCTTCTAGAAGAGACACAGCCCACAGAAACCTGATTTTAGCCCAGTGGAGCTGTGTTAGACTTCGACCTACAGAATTGTTAATGTAGTAAGTTCCTAAGCTTGTGCTAATTCTTACAGACACAATGGGAAACGAGTATAATCACCCTTTCGTAGCTACATGTGTACTATGCCTGCCCATGTCGTTGGGTGTTAGAGGAGCAGTTTTACCTTCTTTTTCTTATGATGGTCCAGACCATAGGGAAAGGACTCTTGCCTAAGTAATTTTTTTCAGAGATCGCTTGTGTATTTTCTGAGGAAGCGAGCAGCTCTTCTGGCCTCTAGGGCGGTCAGAAAGCAAATGGGAGCACGGCCAGGAGGAGTATGTTTTGAAGCTCTTTTCATTAAGAGTGACTTCTCTAGTACTCAGAGCGAAGGATGTACTTAGATTTTGTAACGAATCCAACCATAACATAGCACAGCATACTGAAAAAGTGATAAATTTTAGAGTAAGACACATCTGAGTTCAAATCCTTGCATGAACATATTGAGTAGCCAAAGTCAAGTGACTGTACCTCTCTAGGTCATCGTCACATGCTTCTTACTGGAAAAGTGACCAACCCACTACAAAGCTACTGTGACCTGGACATGCTTCGGGTCTGTAATATATAAAAGAGTGTTCTTCCAAGTCTTAGGATCTAACAGTTGTGAAGAGCACAACCTGAGTGATATATCTAAATTTCAAATTTGACCATGACCTCACTTTGATTTAAAGCCTTCAGTAACTTTCTATCACCTATGTAGTAATTTCAAACCTTTCCATTTCTGGACTCCTTTACATTCCTGATAATTATTGAGGTTGAGAAATAGCTGTGTTTATGGAGGTTGTATCTATTGATATTTACATATTAAAAATTAAAAATAAGTATTTTTAACAAAAATCACTATATCTGGGCCTCCCTGGTGGCGCAGTGGTTAAGCGCTGCACTGTAGCACTGTTGGCAGCAGTGACAAGAGTTCTACGCCCGGCCGGGGAGATTCCCACATGGCGCAGCAGACCTCTCCTGCCTCGCCCGCTGCTCCCCTCAGCAGTGTATTTCAGTCGATCTGCCTGTTCTGCTCCCCACACTGTCTCTGGTGAACCCTCTCACTACCACCCCACACCTTTGGCCTACACCACAGCTCTTGTATGCATAAATAAATAAATCTTTTTTTAAAAAAATCACTATATCTTTAAAAACAAACAAATAATGAATATAAACAGTGGTTGTTGTCTAATATATTTTACAAATTTTTTTATTGTCTGGTTTAATAGAAGACAGTTGGTTTTTCATATCTGCTCCTGAATTCATTTTCTTGCAATAGACTGTTTTGTTTGAACTACATTTTAAAAATCTAGCTTTGCACAAGATAGTTAGAAAATGGAGTATTATTAGCTTCAGATAATTTCAGTTATTCTTCTGCAGAACTAAACTCCACCATAGCTAAAAAGGTGGTAATTTCTTAAAGGTTCATTGCAATATGGTTGCTTAACTCGTATAAATTAAATTTTTCTTCTCTGTTTCGTTAAAATTCTTGGTCTTTGAATATATACTTTATCCACGCATGATTACATCACATCAAGCTCTGATCATTTTTAAATTTGGTTCATTAAGTTATGCAGATCTTTCAAACATTGGCACATTTCATGATAAATATCAAGAAATGCAAGTTTTCCAAAATTTTAATTTTCACTAAGGGCCTGATTTTTATCATTGACAACAAATATTATGTTATTTTCCTTAAATTGAAAAGTTCACTTCATTCTTGAGAAAATATCTGCCAAATGCCCAATGTGAATAACCAGTTTCTCTGTCAGTTGTTCTTTTGAGTAAAACATGGAAAAATCAGCTAGTTCAGTTCACAACCCAACCATACAAGCATTTTCCCCGGCAACAAACATTACACCTCAACCTGAGGCAGCAGTGATTCATGCATACCTCCCAGATTGTCACACAGAATTCTAAAAATGTGTCATCAATGCTGAAATTTCATATGATAATTTTATGGCTTCATCAAGGTCATTTCTAAGTAAAAGTGGCTTTTTTTCCTTCCCTTTCCCTTCCTTTCTTCTTCTCCCACTTTCCTTTCTCCTTTCTTTTCCTTTCCTTTCCCCTTTGACTTTTTTTCCTTCTGTTTTTACTGTGGCTACCTGAAAATAAGAACCACAAAGTGAGCAGAATATCCTGTTGTACACTGTGTTGGTAGTCTCAATTTGAGGGGAAATGGCGTGCATTTTACCCATCACTGCCCTTGCCCCACCAGTCCACATGTCAACACAGTGAAAAATGCAAATAATGCCCACGTTTTATTTTGCAAATGCTTCTGGATTTCTGACCCTCCTGAAAGTGTCTTAGGTCCCTGCAGGCATCTGTGCGAACACCTGAAGAAATACTCTTCTACCCACACCTCGTTCCAAATGTGGTTTAACCTCCAGCCTCATCCCACCTCATAGGCCAATCAACGCAGAAGTCTTCTGCCCTGGACAAACCATGTTCACCCATGTGCCTGTGCCTTCTCCGGAGGATTCAGGGCACTTGATGCAGTATGACCCATAGTTCTACTCCCCTTGCCTTTGCACGAGCCAGTTATCCTTTGAGATGTAATTCCAGCACCTTCCTTAATCTCCCCCACATTCAGTTTTCCTACTTCATGCTCCCTAGTACTTCTGCACGCCTCCATCACCATATTCTCCTATCATGATGGTCTCTTTCCTCTTCTTTCTCCCTCTTCCCCACAAGAAGATGAGCTTCTTGAGGGTAGATACTCTGCATTAGTGACGGCTGTCACCCCATGCTGTTCTCTGCATAGAAGAGTGTCGCGCGCTTCCCGCCAGCAGGAACACACGCAGCACACACACACTTCTTTTTTCTGGTGGCTTCTTTCTTCTCCTTTATTGCGCACACAGCTCAAACTTATACAGAATTATGACCAATAGCATAAAAGGGGAAGCACACAATGACCAATCAGTTGCTTGTTCACGTGCACGCTATTGCGCATAAGCGCAGGCACGGGGCTTACATGAGGTGTTCACGCTTAGGGCATTCGCATACCCTGGCCAATCAAACGCACGTCCTGTTTTACTTTCCTTACATGGGCATGTTTACCATTGCTCCTAGACTTGCTGGGTATACAGCCAAGCGCCGTCTTGGGAGGCTAGGAGGGGCACGCCCGACAGAAGAGGTTTTCGAGAAATGCTGTTTGAATAGAGGCAGTGATGAATGTAAATATACTAAACAACATAAGCGAGGGGGGAAATGAACTTCCCAACAAAACATGTATTTGTCTAAATTTTACCATCTGCACTAACAGATTTTCAGATTAGCACTGAGTTCAACCAAATAGCAAAATAATAGGGTCTTCCTTTTAATTGATGTCTGTTTGACAAACTCATCAAGTATCTAGTTTTGCCCTATCTCTGTGCTTCATGATGGAGAAAATGTGAGCTGCTGGTGATGTAATGGTAATTAAATATTGCTATAATTGAAAGCAAACTGGACTTGAGTCCAATTCTTTTTTTTTATCCTATGCCTGCCATTTAATAGCTGTGCAACCGTGAACAAAATACATCTCTGAATCTCAGTAGCCTTCACTGCAAAGTAGTGCCAATTTAAAGCAGATATAATAATCCCATGAGAGAATTTAAGTGAAAACATCTATTCCAGTTATCAGTATATAACAAATGATTAATAAACATTGATTTAAACCAAATGCTCCATGGTTTTGTCCTCAAGGATACTGAAAACTGGTTGTACCAACAATTATTCTTGAGATAACATGAAGCATAAAATAATCATGCAAGTAACATGATTTGGCAGCACAGATTAAGGAAGTACATTGAAGAACGATGGATTGATTAAGAAGTAGGGTCCTACAAGCCCTTGTGATCCACTGGTGTCCCTTGGAGCTTTCCCAGCATTAAGGGCACCTTCTCAGACCTTCTGAATCAGAATCTACATTTTTACCACGTACCTATATCCATTCTTTGCACATTACTGTTAAATAATATATCTTTGTATATATTATTGAGAAGCACTTTTGGAGAGATAGATCTCATGACATTAAGTTTCCATGCAAAATGACTAGTTTTGTGCATAGTTGGGTCCGTTCTCCCATTGTTCTAAGGGCTCATTCAGATCTTAGTATTTTGAGCACTACTCTTAGTGTTGATATTGCCTTGTTTGAAAGTTAAAATCCCAAACTGAGTGGATGAAACTAAGTACCAGAGAAGTCTCCTTTAAAACCAGGACATGAACTTTAGACTGTGGCCTCTAAATGAAATACTCATGTCATGTTTCTGTCTCTTGTCAACCTTAAAAGGAAACTAGTGGAGGCCAGTTTTTCCCTGCGCCAGCAGAGTAGATGTGGATTGCAGTATTTGGTTAGGGATTTCCTCTTTTAAAATGTTTTCTCAGTATTTAATAAACACAAATGAGTGTTTACCAGAGATAAGCTCTAGCATATAAACGTCCCTAAACAGCAGGAAAAATAAGCACAGGAGATGAATTTGACAAAAGTTATTTCTCAGTTAAGTTAAGCTTTTTAAGACCTGGGTGTATTCTTATCATTGGATATTATAGAGAATTGCCATGATTCTTGAGCTATATTTGGCATATGAAGTATTTGAGGAGCATAACAAAATCCATATTTCTGGGCCTAACCCCTAGAATTTCTGATTCAGGAAGACTGAAATAGGACCAGGAATATTTCTTCAAGGTCTCTACTTAATTGTTTGCAACCATGCTTTCAGAAATGCAATCTATTCAATCAGAAAACCCAGGAAATGGAAGTGGCAACATAAATTATCTGAGTATTTATTATATGCTGCATGATCGTTTTTACATTTTAATTTTATAGGGTGACTGCTATCCTCAGTTGATAGATTGGAAGTAGATCAGCAGTTGAGAGTGGGGTACCCAAGATACGCTCCCCAGTCTCTCCAGTGCTACAGCTTACACTCTTCTCACCACCACACAATGTCAAAACTTAACTTGGATTTGAGTCTTGATTCTGCCACAATTTATTTTTGTAACCATGCACAAGGTTTCTCCTTGAGTCTTACTTTTCTCTTCTGAAATGTAGAGACAATAATAGCAGCTCTGCCAACATCATAGGACTGGTGCAACAGTCAGAGATGATCATGAATGTGAATGCTGCTTAAGTTCTTGAACTTTCATTTCCATGAAATCTATTCCTTGGTCTTGCTTGGTTCCTTGCTCATTGAGTGGTCCAACTCCACCTTGCAATCTGAGATTAGAGAAGTATTTTGTTTGGTGTTAGATTGTTGCCTGCTCGTTCCTAATGATAAGTGGTGGCGAATCATTGCAGAAATGTTGGGAAATAAATAAGGATGAATCAAATTACAACTGTATTTTCCTTCAATTAACATAGTTTTATCCCTAAATCCTATTCCCTTTGTTTTGGCAGAAAAATCTCATTGTTTATGGACTCCATTCCTCCTACTAGGGTCCTACCTGGAATTAAAGAGGTGTAGAACAAGGAGATGGAGAACTGGCCTCCAACCTCTCCTTGGCCCACCAGGGTAATGGATGTGGTTGGTTCACATGTGGAATCTTGCCACATTTACACGCACAAAGCTCCTTTCCTAAAAGGAAATTTCCCTGCTACCTTCAAACCAGACTTTCCCAGACTGGAGAAATCTCCTTCTCTCTTCTCTATTCTCAAAGGTTCTTTTCCTTCTTCTTTCTCCAACTCCACTCATGTAAACCTAGTGATAAGCTTTTCAGTGGATTCAGGCTTTTCTGAGGAATAAAAAATGCTCATAACCACAAGTGGTTTTGCTATTGAGTCCTGCAAAAAATTCTTGAGGCAAGAATCTGCTAAGAACCTAGCTAGATGCTTGAAATGTGTGGAAAAGGAAAGCAGATATATAAAGAGAAAAGCCCATATTCATATGTGAAATATAGTTGTACCGCATGTCGCAATATATAAATATTGGGGGGGGGGAAGATTTCTATAATCCATCATCCAAGGGAAACCACTGTTGTCATTTGGCATATGCCCTTGTATTTGACATTTATCCTCTAGTATAAATTTAGTTTTGTATACTTGTTTTCAGCATGTATTATACAAAATTATTTCACATCTTGCTTACACCTAGTGAATTTTTAGGTTGTATCCAAATTTGTATAATTATAAATAATGCTGTGAGAGATATCTTCATGCAAAATTACTTGCTACATTTCGACCTTTTCTTTTAACAGTTAATTAATTTGCTTTTCCTTTATATTTTCATAAGTATATGCCTAGGAGTAGAGATGCTGGGTTGATGGAGTATTTTTTTATTTGTTATTTATACTTTAATTTTTAGAGCATACTTAAGTTTACAACATAATTGAGAGAAAGACAGAAAAACTTCCCATGTATTCCTTGTGCACACACATGTATAGCTTAGTATTTTTAAGACATAAAGAATCCATTCAAGGGCCTTCCCTGGGGGCACAAGGGGTTGAGTCTCAGCACTATGAAGCTATCGGCAGCCACTAAAGCAGGAGTTCAATCCCCGGCCAGGGAGCTGACCCACATGGCGCAGCAGACCTCTCCTGTCTTCCCGCTGCTCCCCTCAACAGTGTACTTCAGTAGATCCACCTGTCCTGCTCCCCACTCTGTCTCTGGTGAATCCTCTCACACACCCCCACCTCTGGCCAATAAATAAATAAATCTTTAAAAAAAAAGAATCCAGAGCCTCCCCAGTGGCGCAACGGTTGGGCGCTGTGCTGTGGAGCTGTTGGCCGCGGGCGATGCCGGTTTGACGCCCGGCCGGGGAGAATCCCACATGGTGCGGCAGACCTCTCCTGCCTCGCCCGCTGCTCTCCTCAGCAGTGTCTCTCTTATCTGCCTGTTCTGCTCCCCACTCTGTCTCTGGTGAGCCCTCTCGCCACCCCACGCCTCTGGCCCGTACCCCAGCTTGTATACATAAATAAATAAAAAATTCTTTAAAAAAATTTTAAAAAAGGAATCCATTCATTCAACAAAGCTTTAATTGAATACCAGTCACTGTCTGCTATTATTTAATCCCAAGCTAGAGGAGAAATTTGACTTACTGTAATTATATCTACATAGGCAGACTGGATATAACATCAGAATGTAGGTGATAAAAGTGACCAGGACCAAAAATAAGAGCTGGTTCTACTGGTTATGACCAACCTGAATGAGGAAAATGTGGGAGGTAAATATTTGTAATCTGGACTAAAGGAATTTTGATTCCCACCTCTAAGATCTAAAGTCCTAGAGCTATTACAAATTTTAAGGTGTTCATAGCACGATACAAGCATTTGCAAGATGATCATGTAAGAAGTGGGGTCAGAGCCATGCAACATGTGTTGAAGAGTGTCCCTTTTCTCCATTGAATTGCCTTTGCTCCTTTAACAAAATTCAGTTGACTATTTGTGTGGATCTATTTCTGAGCTAGTCTGGTCCATGAGTCTATTTTTGCTATTTGGTCAACATCACATTACCATGAATACTGTAGCTCTAAAGTAAGTCTCAAAATTGGATAATGTCAGCCCTCTGGCTTTTTTCTAACTTCACTATTGTGTTGGCTATTTTGAGTCTTTTGCCTTTCCATGAAAACTTAGAATCAGTTTATCTGTATCCACTAAATAATTTTTGGATTTTGATTAGATTTTTGGATTTTGGATTTTGAATCTATAGATCAAGTTGGGAAGAACTGACATCTTTACAATATTGAGATTTCCATTCAATGTACATGATGTATTTCTCCCTTTGTTTAGATGTTTGATTTCTTTCATCAGTTTTATAGCTTTTCACATATAGATCTTATAAGTATTTTGTTTGATTTTTCCTATTACATTTTTTCATGTTTCATTTACTTTTACCACCAAAAAATCCAATCCATCCAATATAGAAAATATGGAAAGCAAAATAGCATTAAAAATATCCACAATCCACCGGTCTTGTAATATATTTACATAGAGATGCATTTTGGTGTGGGGAATTTAATTGTTCCAATTAATCCCATGCTGTTAGATATTTAGGAGAGCTAGTATTTTAGCTCTGCAATATTACAACTTAGACAAACAAAGATAATTGAATGAATATGGATAGGAAATTTTTTAAATAAATATTAAAACAATCTGAAACATTCTCAAAATAAGTCAAAACACTTTAGGATTTAAAGTAATTTATAAAAACACTCCACTATTTGTTAAGATTAATACTATTCTGATGATAATGTCTAGGGATCCAAATTCTGATCAATATATTTTAAATCAGGGTGTGATGTTATACATCTTGCTTTGTGTCAAATGTTTTTAGACAAATACTTTTTTTTTTAAAGATTTATTTATTTACACATACGAGCTGGGGTACAGGCCAGAGGCATGGGGCGGCGAGAGGGTTCACCAGAGACAGAGTGGGGAGCAGAACAGGCAGATCAGAAATACACTGCTGAGGGGAGCAGCGGGCGAGGCAGGAGAGGTCTGCTGCACCATGTGGGATTCTCCTCGGCTGGGCATCGAACTCACATCGCACGCTGCGAACAGCTCCACAGTACAGCGCTCAACCGCTGCGCCACCAAGGAGGCCCCTAGACAAATACTTTTAAACTGCATTACATGGAGCCCATGGAAGCTGGAGCAAATGGATTCCGATTAATTTTAACACTTTGTGTGCCAGTGCCCTTTAAATTTACCAGCCCTTGGGGCTGGCCATTTTCTGTGCCACCGTATGAATGGTATAAGCATTCAATAAAACACACACAGCTCCTGAACTACTGGATATTAAAAAAACTGTAATATCCCTCATAAAACACCTCACACTTTCACCAAAACAATGTGTAAAGCTTCTACACTGAGAACGATCAAAGAAATATCTCCTAATAGTTCCAAATAACTCCACCATGGCGTGAAAAACCAGAGACTAGATGAACACGTATTAATACGTGAGCGGCCACCTGATATACTGGTGACAAAACCACGTACTAATACGTGAGCGGACCACAAAGTGATAAGTTATATTCATGACTGACTATACAATTCTTTTAATTGCTTAATCTGATATCTATTCCTCTTTTAATGAAAAAACATGCAATATTTTTGATCATGAGCTTTAATTCATTTTATGCTAAATCATGTAATTGATAATTCAAATGTAAAATATGTCACAGTGCACTACATTAGTATCAGAACACTAGGCTATGGCTTATTGGCCCATATTTGCTCATCATTCATTTGGTGTCTCCAGTTTCCTTTGTAGAAGCAATCTTCCATGCTCAGTCCATGTGGTTCACATGAGGAACCCAAGGGGTTGCTGGGGTGGCTACTAAGCCTAGACAAACAGATCATTACATAACCCACCTACAGTGACTAATTTGAGTGTGGTCTTGTGATCTGATCAGTGCTAATATCAGGGCATCTTATAAAGGAAGCTGGATTAACTTTACACTTCTCAAATATGGAGTTACAAATTTGCAAGAGTGGATCTATTGGGAAACTCCCAGATGAAAGGAGTCAGCCTGACAATGTGGAGAAAGTCATGCTAGTCTTTGGAAAGAAAAGGAGGGAAAGAGGTACAAGGAGTGGTTGAGGGGTGGCGGGGCTGGTCCTATTAACATGACCGAGACCTTAGATTCAGCTATGTCTGCATATGCAGCCAGAAGCACACCTGAGATATATCAATTGAGAAATCACTTTTTTTTACATTTCATTTATATTAGTTCAGAAATCATTTTTTTTGCCTGGAGCATTTTAAGTGGATTTTCTCCTTATATGTAGGAGTTGTGACAAATGCTCTATGGGTTCACTATTGACTCTAAAATGAACTATACTTTCCCCTATGTTATTTGTGTCTTCACCTAGTATCACTCCCAAAGGAAAGAATTAAAAAGTTGGACCAAGTTTCCTGAAGAAGCACGAATGATTTAAGTATCTGTTTTCCTTCTCAGTATCTGTGTCGGAAAGCTGCACAACCTACCTGAGTGTCTACTGATGAATTTATTGAGTTTTTAATTGAGGTAACCTTGGTTTACAACACTGTATAAATTTCATACCTTGTCAGCTTCACACTTCATGAAACATATGCTACTGTAACTGGAAAATGTTGGGGTCAGGCTACCTGTGGTTGCCAGAAGCCAACTGAACAGAGGCAGGAATTGAGTCTATAACACACACTTCATTGTCAGAAAGCTGACGATTTTCAGAGAACAGGCATATTTTATCTCTAAAGCCTGTTCTAACATCTCATCTCAAGCCAGCCTTTTCTAGTGAACTAAACAAAGTCGCTTAATCATAAGCAAACCTCCCACAACAGCTGATTGTGGCCGGTGCCTTCATCTTCATCGTGTCCCCAGAGTTTGTTGTCACCTCCTTGGTCATCTTGACCCAGGTACGTCCTGTTTTCCTGGGCCTGGGAAAGAGACCCTGCTTTCCTGATGGCATCTACGGCCAGCGCTTTCTGATGGTGTCACTGGGGACGGAGTCTCAGTTCAAAACGTGTTTTAATAGAAAGAAAACCGATTATAAATCAAATAATATTTGCATGTAGCCTATGCTGTGTGTATGTGCAGATTCCTATACGAGCTACACTAGGTGCCCTTCCCTTCCTCCCGAGCCCCTGTCATTACCACGCCCACCACCAACTTTCTAGCTACCATTCACCATCATTCAATCGACTCCCTCTACCTGTTCATCCCACACCTCAGCCTCTTCCACTTTGATAACCACCATTCTGTTTTCAGAATCTAAGCATTTGTTTTGCTTTTTTGTTTGTTTTTTTTATATTCCATCTGAGTGAAACCATATGGCATTTGTCTTTCTCTGTCTTTTTTCACCTCGTGTCGATTTCTAAATACCTGTGTCACAAAGCTATTGCATTCAATAAGCTCCAACACATTCGTTGTGGGACCCAGTAGGGATAGAATGAATTTAAGACAGTCACCTTAATAACACAAAGCAACTTTGTTAGGAAAAGGAGACAATACAGGACAGCAAGGCACTAAAAACTGGCCAAGGACACTGCCCAAATAGTTTATTGGTCACTGAGTTTTTCACCCACACACACAATTGCATGACCAATAATGAGGTTTATTTAACAAACAAGGAAAAACAAAGGGTCACTGAGGCCACAAGTGGCCGTTTAGCTCACCTGAAGCAGTATCAAATAGTCCTAAACACGAAGGCTCCCAAGATGGCATCTTCCCACCACTGAGGGCCTGGCGCATGTTGTAGCCAGACTATGGGCCAGGATCCAACTGACAAAGACAACAAAAGACACAATGGGAGATGCTCACCGGAGCTGCTGAGATGCCCAAGCGCAGCACCAGGCAATCGACACTCAATACAGCAGCTACAGCGGCCTAGCAAACCCGACAAACAGCAGCATTCACGCAGCTCAGAGAGGCGCCCGGCTCCGGGTCTTCACCTTCCCCTCCAGGCTGTAACAGCAGCAAAACCAGGAAGTTTCAGTCGTTCGGCTACTTGCAAAGCCTCCAGACTTTTCCTCTCTGAGGCTGGCTGCTGGAAGCCTCTCTACATCCTTCAGAGGCCGGCAACAGCCTTCTGGAAGATCAGCACAGTGGGGGCAGAAATGGCTGACCCCGGAATCCCTGAAGATCTGAAAATGCTGAAGTCCCGAAAGCTGAATCCTAGGGGCTGCTTTTTCAGTCCCTTATAATTCTTATCAGAGTCTGCACCGCCACTGATTGTATTTCACCTGGGGTTATCAGTCCTCACCAGCACCCTCCTCCAGGGGGCGCCACCTGTAACAGTCTTTGGCTTCCGCACCTGTTACAGAGACTCGCATAGATACAAGCAGGCAAAGGCTATATTTTTAGAAGGGCAGGAGTGGCCTTTTATATTGTTCTTTGGTGGAATTTCTCACTTGGGGTTTGGTTGGCTTGCTGTAGATTGTTAACCATTTCTACCCCCACCTCTGGTTCAGCCTCATGAAATCTGATTTACATAGCTGGTTTTAGCAACTATGTTACTGATACCTATCCGTGCTCATCCAGAAGACTTCAGGCAGTCTAGGAGACTGGAGTGGAGGTGTTTGGCTTCTCCAGCAGGGGGTGCTCGTCAGCAATCAGCAGCTGCTGATGCAGCTATCCGCTGCAGAGGGACACAGGATTTTAATGGGGATGCAACACATCCATTTTTCAAGTTTCCAGGAATAAAGTTGGAAACAGTTAATGATTGATCAGAGGATGGTGTATAGAGAGTGCAATTTAGTGGCTAGAGTTTCTTATCCCTACGTTTTTCATCTAGGGGAGTTTCCATTGCAAAGTGGAGGGGATTCTACTCTACACTTACTGTCCCCTATGTGTTGATGAGATGTTGGGTTCAGTGAGCAGGGTCCTTAGGTTACCTCTGAAAAGTTTTGGCCAAGTTCCCCTTTCAGCTGCACACAGCAAGTTTAATCACGAGACAGAGATGTTTGTGCAGACACAGGTAAGTAAAGTTACATTTTATGAGGACAGGTTTATTAGGAAAAGGGAAAAAAGCAAGGCACCTGCACAGACACAGGTGGGCAGAAGGAAAGGTCTGTGGAAAGAAACACCTGTGACTCGGGGCAGCAAGAGAGCTGCTTGTTTCCAGGGCAGAAGTAGTACGGACAGTGTCTTCTTTGCGGGAGGGGTCCTTCTTTTGGGAATTGGTATCTATTGCAGATTAATTACTTTAGGGCGCGGCAGGTTGCTCGGTAAGGTCCTTAATGGCCCTCCATTTCCATCTCCCCACCCGCTGGTCTGCGCCTTGGGATACTTTCTGTAGCAGCCTGCGCCTGAGGATTTTCCCCTTCTAGAGCTGGTTTAACTACTGCATTCATCATTTCTATCCCCGACTTGTTTCTGGTCTTGGACGCCTCCATCCCGAATTTTCTACTCTAAGCCATCATCAATTTTCAGGCAGTTGACCTCTGACACTATCTTTTTTCTCAAAACAACTCTTCCCTTGGATTCTGTAACTTATTTCCTAGGTTTTCTTCTGACCTTTCTAATGCTCTTTCTAGGTTTCCTTGTTTTCCTAGGTTTTCTTCATCACTGTAAAGATGAAGAAAATTAAGTCTTAAACTTCACTTCTTAAGTTTCTGATTCAGGCAGTAATAAAAATCCTAACAGTGTTACAGGGTAACCCCGTGGGGTGCCTGTCTGGGTTCTCACCCATGCGCTTCAATGGTACTTAAAAGGCTCAACTGCAGACACGCACAATAAAATTAATGAAAGGGTTTATTTACAAAAAGGGAAATAAAAAAGATAAAGAATAAATTGGTGAATGCGTCCTACCAGTTCCGCTGAGCTAGAATCTTCTCGCCTACTCAAGAAAAACTTTGGCAAATCCACACCACAGACAATAGGGCTCTCCAACCCCCCAGGTCTGGTTTTTAATTCCCCAAACCCCTCCTTAACTCCTCCCTCAGTCCTCAGTATCCTTTGCTCGGTGATGATGACATTCTGGGATTCGTAGTCCTAGGTGTCTTGGATCTCTCTGGCTTGAGGTGGGGGTGGGGTCCTGCGACACTCCCCTTTCCTGAGGACCCCCCTCTTGCAACAGTAACCATTCAAATGTGTGCTGTTGTATTACCTTTCTTTACCTGTTTTCTGCTCAGCTTTATAGCACCCTGTGCCTCTGTGCCACTTAGCTAAAGATTGCCCAGGAGCTTCTTGTGCGTGCGAGTTCAGGAGAAGGTTATAAAGACCCAACATATATGTCGTGTGCATGGCAGGGGGATGGATAACGTCATCTGGAAAGAGCATGGAGGTTGTTGAGAAGCACAATGAGTCCAAAACTCCAGTAAATGTAGTGTGTACAGCAAAGGGCCTCTTAGAAAAGGATTTTTTCTTCAGGGTAGCAAAATAACTTGCCAAAAAAAATAATTAAAAGAATATCTCAATTCTGATACACTTGGGAGAGCTGGACAGCGGGAACATTTGCCAGGTGTGCAGGCAATAGAGATTGTCCTCTGGAACCAATAAAGCTTCCTGGAAATTAGTCTTGTTTACTGCCACTTTCACGGGCAAGCCTAAACATCAGTGATAAAATATTCTTCATGGAAAGAAATTGTTCCAATTCCTGGATGGTTGCTGGAAGTTATGGTTGTATTTTAATAATATATATGTAAAATTCATTCTTGTTACCTTTTTTAATGATTATTATATTCGATGGGAACATTAAACAGACTTAGCCCCACACATTCATTGCAAGAATTCAGTGACAATCTTGGATGGGTCAAGCCCTTTCAGATCCGGTTCCTGTTTCTGACGCCTGTGGTACAATATAGTCTTAGGTTTAAAGAGTAGACCGTAAATAGTAACACAGGGATTGTGGAGACAAGAAATAGACCGCAAGTCACTTCTCTACTGTCATTCCATTTGACTTCTGGGGGTTTTTGTTACAGGACTCCAGACTTGCCTAACTTTCCTGTTAGCGACCCCCAGGGTAATGGGAATTCAGCCAATCACCTGTGAGAAACAGGCCCTCCTCCTGCGAGGCGTCCTGTCTTCAGGTGGTGGCCCCAAAGCCAGCTTCAGTCTGCTGGCCAGGCCGACTCAGGTGACAGAAGGCTGACCTAAAAGTGACCTAGGTCTCATTGGCCTGCTGCGCCTCGTGGCCCCGTGTGGAAACTCGAGATGCTTAGGAGACATGAGAGGGGTGAAGAAGCACGTGGCTCTTCTGTGCAAGCCCCGGGATAGCCCGGCCCCAAACCTGCTCCTGCCCCCCTCCATAAAACCAGGAGGCCTAATGCTCTCAAGTGAGCTGTGGCCCAGGATACTCCCCTGTAGCGCCAGCAAGGCACAGGGCGGGTTCCCTATGATTCAGGCAGACGGGTCAAGGAGAAGTCCCAGAGCCCTCGGTGGCATTTTCAGGTTTCAATGATCTTTCTGCAGCGAGGCAACCAGGGACAGGGCAGGCAAGGAGGCAGGGGGCACGCCCAGGAGCCTGGCAGGCCTCCCAGGCCCCGGCAAATCTTCACTTTCTCTCTGTTCTCTCCTGCTGCTGCTTCTGCTACTTCTGCTCTTCTCTTCCCGCGACACCGCCCTTATATGCTCGGCCTCCACACACGCCCACACGCTTCCCCCGGCGCTGCCATGAGGCGTGCATGCGGGCCCGCAGGTGTCTATCATTAAGTCTAATGGCAGTAGGGCGGCAAATCCCGATCATTCTTTCATTTACCCTACATCCCCTCTCCTATTGTGTGATCCACAAGAAATGCTCCACCCTCTCTCAGTTCTTCAGTGAGGAAAAAATTCAATGTCAAGACCAAAATTAGAAAAGCAAGAGATTTATTGATAGATAAGGGGAAGGACAGGAAAGCTCTCTGCTCAGAGGCGTCCTCGGGGGCAAGAAGTAGGTGTACGGGTATAGTGGGGAAGGAATGGGGTGTTGGCTGTTTGGTGTCTCCGAGTTGGGTCTCTTGCTGGTTGGCTGAGGTCTGCTGCATTTTCCCACGTTACCTGGCCTGCCTTCTGGAACCAGCTTTCGCCCGTAGCTTTAGCACTGTGTTATGGTGTTGGTGTTCTGAACATTTCACTTTTAATTGGGTTGGGGGGCGCCCTCCTGGCCCCACAATTGTTCCTCAATCAGACTGATAAATGGACCTAGGGCACCTGGGCTTGGGGGGCACCCTCCTGGTTCCAACCAATTGTTCAGATTGATAAATGGGCTCAGGGCCCCTGTTCCTAACTACCTGAATCCATTTCCTGACATCCTCATTCATTCCCCTCTCCAGGGTAGTGATCCTAACTGCCATTAGGGGAAATGGGTGATGACTGTTCTGGAAACTTCCTGCTGAGTGGGGGCAAAGGACGCGGCAATCAGGGATCACACTCAAACAGGGGTCTGTCCAGAGGGCCCTGGTAGAAATGGGTGAGGACAGGCCAAGTTGGGTCTGTCTGGAACACCACCTGGAGCTGGACGGCTTGCAGCCTGGACAGACAGATGTGACAAGGAGATTTCAGAGACACAGGCCAAAAGTGAGAAGCAGCGGAACTGCTAGCCAGGGTCAGAGTAAGCGCCGCCCGCGGCCTCCTGTCTGCCGCGTGTCCCTCTGCTCCATGTGCCTCCATGTCCTCTCCCTTCCTTTCCTCCTCTACCTGTCCTTCTCCCAGTCTCTCTGTAACCGGGCTGAGCCCAAAGTCCAGTAAAGGGGATGCCCCCTGGAGGGGGTTTGCTGATGAGAATGAATAGCCCCAGGGAAAATGCTAAGTTTGAAGTGTGGGGTGGAGAGTCTGATGAGAAATAAAAGGCACTGAAGGAGAAGGAGAAGGAGAAGGCGGGCGTCATGATGCAGGGATAGAGGAATCAGCGGGAGGAAACGTAGCCGCCAAGATTGAGAGTTTGGAAATCAGATGCCAGAAGTTTTTGAGCCACCGGGATACAGAGTTTCAGACAGAGCGTTTTTGGAATCTTCAGTGACTTTGGGACCAGCGACTTTGGAGGCTTTGCAAGTAGCCGAGCGAAGGAAACTGCTCCCAGTTTTGTTTCTACTGCAGCCGAAGGAGGAAGGCAGAGGCCCGAAGTGGGCGCCTTCCTAAAATGCGCGAGTGCAGTCTGGGGGGCCTTCTGGCCACTGTAGTTGCTGTTTGCAGTGTTGTTGGCCTGGTGCTGCGCTACGGCACCACGGCAGTTCCAGGATCATCTCCAGTTGTGTTCTGTGTCGTCCTCGTGAGCTGGAACCTGGCCTACAGTCTGATTGTTGTGCGTCTACAGAAGAAGGAAAACGCCATTGTGGAAACGTGGCCTTGGTTGGAAGAGGAGCGCCACCTCAGCAGTGGCGGGAAGACGCCGCCTTTGTTACTTTTCTGGGACTTAAAGGACTGGAAATTGCTTTAAGTAAGGTAAATGACAATATGTTGACTTCAGTAATTCTTTGCTTTTCCCTGTTTGTTAAATAAATCCCATTGTTGTAGTTCCCTAAACCTGAGTAGTCTTACAAATGTGCGCGCGGGTGCAGAACCAATATAGTAACCGGTAAGCAATTGGGGTACTGCCTTTGGCAATTTTGAAACCCCTTTTGCCTGGTATCATTTCTAGTTTCCCCTCCATGCCCAGCTCCAGCCTTCCTTGGGTGGGGCAGGGAACCTGGAACTCCCATTTCTGTGGATATCACACTGCTGCAGTTGCTTTTCTTTGGCCGGGCGGGAGACCGTGGCCAAGAGGGCAGTGTTTACAGGAGCAACCTAAGTCCTAAATTTTCACATACAGCAAGAAACAACTGAACATACGGGACTTCCGGTGTTTCATAAAAGAGCTCCACCTGAACACTAGCGTCGGCTTTGGAGCACTCACTGTCCTCCAGCTTCTAGGAGGGCCAGGCTGTGGGGCAAATGAAGGTCAGACGTTGTTTGTAAAGATTTATTTATTCATGCCTGCAAGAGTAGGGGTGCAGGCTAGAGGTGCAGGGTCAAGAGGATTCCCCAGAGACAGAGTGGGGAGCAGAATAGGCGGATCCACTGAAATACACTGCTGAGGGGAGCAGCAGGAGACAGGAGAGGTCTGCTGTGCCATGTGGGAAGCTCCCTGGCTGGGGATCGAACTCAGGCTGCAGTGGCTGCCGATAGCTTCATAGTGCTGAGACTCAACCCCTTGCACCACCAGGGAGGCCCTCAGACATTGTTTTTGAGGGACTCAGGATCAAGTTTTTGAGGACACAGTCCAGCAGTGAGTAGGAAGTGGAGGTTTTTTTTCCCATCTGGAAAAAAATGACAGAGCGTCAGACATTGTTTTTGAGGGACTCAGGATCAAGTTTTTGAGGACACAGTCCAGCAGTGAGTAGGAAGTGGAGGTTTTTTTTCCCATCTGGAAAAAAATGACAGAGCGTCAGACATTGTTTTTGAGGGACTCAGGATCAAGTTTTTGAGGACACAGTCCAGCAGTGAGTAGGAAGTAGAGGTTTTTTTTTTCCCATCTGGAAAAAAATGACAGAGCGTCCCCTCAAAACTTGTGGGGGATTAATTGGTGGAAACCAAAGACCCTTGGGTATCAGTGATGATTTGGCTAACCATCAAGAGTCGGGGTCCCTCTGGGGGCCCCAGTTCTGGTGTTTGGATTCCCAGGATAGCATCGCAGCCAGCCTTTGGGCAACCTCAGCATCAGTGGGGACACTTGTTTCCCGTTCTCCAAGGAGGAAATGGCATCCATCTTCCTCATGATCTGGTTTGAATTTACTTTCAGTTTCAAGCAAGAAGTGCTTCAAATGAGGCAAATGGTGCCCATCTGGCTCACTAAAGGAACAGAAAGGTATAAAGGAAAGCCGGGTGAGCATGTCTGCAGGTGCCTGGCTGGATTGGTAGGGAAGGGACAATGGGTGTCCGGAGGGGCCCTCCGGTCTGGTATGAGCAGGGAAGCCTGATCTTTAGGACTGGGTCAGATCTCTGGCCCCAGGTAGAAAGCTGTTGTAGATGACCAAAGCGGGTGTTTTGCTTGCACCCAGAAAGCCAAACTGAGTCACGAGAATTGTCTTTACATGAAGGAGTTTTACTTGAGATGGCTATCAAGGGAATTGGCAGGATAGGCACCCCCAAACAACTGGCTCCCTGAATGGCAGGAGCGCGGGGCCTTTGTAATGGGGCCAAAGAACGTGAGGGGAGTCAGGGCTTCCCACTTAGAGGGGACCTAAGGATGGACGGGCAGTCCGGGCGACGGGGTTACGGCCGCAGTGAACCGATGTTTCTTTCTGACGCCACCATCAACTCAGAGACAGCGAATTTTACTAGGACAGAACACCATCCATTTTCCAAGTTCCCAGGAATGCAGGTGGAGCCAGCTAATGGTTGTCATAGGAGGGTGTAGGGGGTGCAGTTCAGGGAGGTAACAGTTAATCTGAGAGAGGGAATAGCATGCACTGAGCAAACAGTCCTGAAGAAGGAATGCAACTCAGTGCTTAGAGTTTAGTCTTAGTCCTAATTTAGTCGAGGGGTGTTTTCTATTGCAAAATGGAGAGGATGCAGCTACAGTCTGGTGCCAGCCTCTTGCTTCCCCAGGAGAGAAGGCAGTCATGTTGAAAATGATGAAGGGAAAACTACTCTGTATGTAAAAATGTAGGATGTGTGTGTTTGAAGCTCAAAATGAAGAAATGGAACAAAGGTAAAAACCGTGTAAACTGTATAAACCGTGATCAGCTTTTAATCACAAGAAAGGGGGCAACTGTGTTGCCACTTGTGAAGAGGATGTGAGGTGGGCAGCGTTGACATCTTCCCTTCCTTACTAGGAAGTAACTAGCTGGAGTAAAAAAAGGAATTAGGAACAAAGTATAAAATAGTCGAGACTGACAGATAGTTAAAGCCATGAAAACTTTTACAAGATTCCTAGAAGGCAAACCAAACTGCATGGGCTGGCTGCAAATGCAGTCCTCAGGGGCCTCACTGACCAGTCTCACCTGGCCCTGCTTGAGCAACCTCCTTTTTAATTTTTTTTTTTTACTTTTGATCTTGGTTTTCTTTTCTTTTTATAATTTACATCCTTTACATTATTGTGTATTCCCCGTAGGTTTCCCACCAATTCACCCATGGACCATCACCAGAGCAACCTCTTTTAAAGGGGAATGACGCTGACTAGCGAGAGGCCTGCCATTGGACAAGGCTAATGAAGTTATCCCGGGCGAACCCCACCCTCCCAGCTAAAGGGAGGCAGCGCCCTGGCTGAGAAGGAGGCCCGAGAGTAACCTGTCCCTGGCAGCTGAGGCAGTGCGCCGAGTGACGCTGTGTCTCTGAATTAGGATGGCCGGGCCAACCTTCGGATGGTGAGGGCTGGCAGTGGCTGACTCTCTGTGGTGGCCGCCATGTCCAGGGTCTGAGAGCTTGAAGGAGCCGCTGCTGTGACTCCTGATGGGCCTGGCGTGGAGGGCTCTGAGGAGGCGGGCTGCCTGAGAGCCTCCTTTGGGCCCTTAATGCGGGTGGCAAACAGTTTATTGCCTGTTCCGCAAGGTCCCCCTGAAAGGCCGGCGGACTATGGCCTGAAACTGCCAACCCCGTTAGAGGCGCCCATCAAGGACAGCGGCAAGCCAATATGGCGGATACCCTTCAGGCGCTGCAGGTGACCACCTTCAGCAAGGAGCAGTGCCTCCCAGAGGCTGACGTCAGCCCCCAGCTGGGGAGGAAGTCTGGGCAGCTGAGCCCAAAGCCTCCTGATGCAGCAAAGATGGCGAAGATGCTGAGACTCAGATTTTCAACCTGAAGACGCAGCTTCGGGCAGCCAGGCAGAAGCCTCTGCTCAGGACACAGAGCGCCCCGCTACTGAGGCGGTGAGGAGCCTGCCCGCGTCGGCCCCTGGGGAGGAGCCCAGGTCGCTGTGAGACTGATGACTGTAAGAGCCAGGGCTGCTCGTGAGGCTGGCGGAAGCGAGGATGGAGATGGCTGGATAATTCTCCAGGACCACCTGCCTGACTAGCCCTGGCCACCAACCAGCAGGATCCAGGCCCTTCCAGTGGGGACCCAAGCCGTGTGCCCTAGACAGTAAGGAGAGACATTGGAAGACAGTGTCCCTCCATCCTCAGAGAAGGAGGGACGAACTGTGGCCCAGGCCCCAGATGGTGCCATTCCACAGAGTTGAAGGGGGCTGGGATTTCCTCAGCAGCCCCTGCAGTCAGATTCCTGACGTAGGAACTCTGGCTTCGGGCGCTCACGCGTGCTAGGCTCGCAGAGGGAGCAGAAGGATGTTGCTGCGTGTGCAACAGTGCAATTAACTGTATAACAGCCGATTAACAGCCCAGGATTTCTTTGGACCCAGGAAAGAGAAGTGAGGGTCCTTTCTGTGCACCATCAATGCTTCTCTCCTAGGTAAGTTACAAAATGTTGTGTAATCCACAACTTTTATTTTAACAATAGCTGGTCTTAACCTTAAGTAACTCTGCTGTGCTGAAGATTATCTTTAAAGATGAAAGGGTTGGATTTGTTAGAGACTGCTTCATAAAAACGGGAGGTCCCCTGTTCCCCACCCCCACTTACATGCAAGCACCGGAAACTAGGGCGGAGCGCTTGTTCTTGGGGCCCAACTTGCACCCTGGTGCTGCTGGGAAGGAGACACGTGGGGAGAGCCACGTAGAGATACGTGGGAGAGATGTGGAAGAGAGATACGCGGGGAGGCCGACAGTGGCTGCCCTTATCCTGACGTGCTGTCTCCTCTTGTCCCAGCTTTCTGGGGCCTGCTTCAGACCGCCCTTTCCTAGAGCTCCCCACCAGAAGGTGCCTTAGACTTGGGGCAAGCTTTCAGGCTTCAGTGGTGCCACTGAGGGTCGACCCTGTTTGGCTGGGCATTTACCCACGAGGGGGTGGGTAATGTGGGGTTTCATTGGGAAAAATAGCCTCCCTGTGCACACTAATTCTATAAAGGTCTTTCACACTGTGAGTCTACTTTGCCTTTGTGTGCGGGCCCCTATAGGCACACATGAACTGACTGCTGAGTTACAAGAAACAAGTCTTATTTCTAAAGAAAGTGGTTCCTTGGTTAGTTCACTTGGGATTCTGACCCACTGAGTTCCCCCAATTCTGAGTGCACCGCTCTGATGTGCAGGGTCTGCACCAGTGAGTGCCGCTTCTGTGTCTTCCTAATACAAACTGTAGTACGGTTTTGGGGTTCTTGGATTTTGGACTTGCTTGGTCCTTGACTGGGGTGAGCCTGGTCTTTAGCAGAAGCAAAAGCAAAGTTTATTTAGAGACCGTAAGGAACCCCGGGAGTGGTCCCCGGGCACAGATCCTGGGCAAGATCCACCGCAAGGAAGTTGAGAGTGCTCCAGTCTCAAATGTGGTACAGAAACTGCTCATTCTGTCCCTTCCTGGGGTGCACTGTACAAGTACTTGCTTTATGGATCCAGGCAGCAGTTTCTAAGTCACTCCCAGTAGGGTAAATGGATGAGATTAGGTTTTTTCTGCCCTCCTGCCATTAGCATCCACGATCGGCACCTGTGGTCTTACACGCGTGCCTGATGGCGGCACCTGGAGTGTGGTGCGGGCGCTCGTGAGTGGGTGCACCTGAGCCAGAGACTGATCATATAGGGTTGCTGGCAGAGGATCTGACAGGAGAGTGCAGTAGACCAACAAAGAGACCTCGAGAATGCCAGAGAGCCCAGAAAGAGTGAAGATTAACCTGTGGCTGGGAGGCCTTCCGGCCCTCAGGTCCCCTGCCTGCCCTGCACCTGCTTGCCTCACTACAAATGGTGTCAAAAGATCATTAAAAGCCTGAAAAAGGCCCTCCCTGTTGGCGCAGGGGTTAGGTCTCAGTGCTGTCAGGCTATCGCCAGTCACTGCAGTTCGATCCCCGACCAGGGAGCTGACCCACATGGTGCAGCAGACCTCTCCTGCCTCGCCCACTGCTCCCCTCAGCAGTGTACTTTGGTGGATCCGCCTGTTCTGCTCCCCGCTCTGTCTCTGGGGAATCCTCTCACTTCCCTGCACCCCAGTTCTTGTATGCATAAAAAAATCTTTAAAAAAAAAGCCTGAAAAAGCCACCGAGGTCCCCAGGTCTCCTCCTTTACCATCTGCCTGGACCATAGAAAACCTGCCCTGTGCCCCGCTGGCGCTACACTCCCATTCTGCTGTGCTCCGGGGTGGAGTTTCATCAGCCCACAGCTGATAACTCTGGGGCGGAGGAGAGCACTAGGCCTGACCCTGCGTGGTGTCAACCAGCTTTGCCCTTCCCTTAGGAGGGGAAGGCCATTTGGGTTGGGGGGGGGGGCACTTGCTTGTTCTACCTAGGGAAATTGCCCCATTGCCCAGAAACTGGCAATTTCAAGGAATTGTTCCTTTTTGGGTTCTTGCTCTCCTCAGGCTTGGGAGCTGCCTTTCTCCCCTCTGGGCATTTCTTCACTCTTCCCAGGCTTTATGTGCTCTGGAAAGGGTTTCCTGGGGTCCTGGCTATCATTGGCCATTTAATTTTCTTCAGGCACCACCCTCCCTGACCTAAATGTCTAACAAAATTAAGTAGAATTGTATGAAATTTCTGTGTTAAAACCTGTAATTTTTTTAAAGATTTATTTATGCATACAAGCCTGGGTACGGGCCAGAGGTGTAGGGCAGTGAGAGGGTTCATCAGAGACTGAGTGGGGAGCAGAACAGGCAGAGCGACGGAAACACACTGCTGAGGGGAGCAGCGGGCAAGGCAGAAGAGGTCTGCAATGCCATGTGGGAATCTCCCCAGCTGGATATCGAACTCGTGTCTCCGCTGCCGACAGCTCCACAGCGCAGCGTTTAACCGCTGCGCCACCAGGGAGGCCCAAAACCTGTAATGTTTTATTTCAAAGAATTTGGCAAACCCAGGCTTTTTGTTTTTTTAGAAGGGTTTTTGGTGGTGTCATTCAATATTCCATTTCCAAGATGCCTTTCCTCCTATCAAAATGTGCTTAAACCACAGAAGACATGAAGTGGTATTAATTAGTTAATTGTTATCAGGGCCCTGTTTGCATATTCTCACATCAAGCTTCTGCATTTTAATTGTGTTTTATAAAATGAAGTGGCACTCTAGAACATGGCTAACATTCAACAGGCTTTTTCTGAGAAGGATAGTTAATGATTTGACGAGGTAACAGGTGTGCAAGAAAGTCACCTTTGTTATGTAGGAGTCAGTGTCCAGTAGATTTTCTGTCCTTAAAACTAAAGTTAGTCTGGTTTTGAAATCTCACTGGGCGTTTGGTAACAAAATGTCAGTCTTGGTTCCCTTTGCCAATAAAAGGAAACAAGTGTTTGAGAAGAAAAGTAGTTTCATTTCTTGACAGATTGAGGAAGGTAGCAACCTCATGTCTGAAACACAACCATCCTGCTCTTCGGCAGAGGGCAAGGGTGCTTATCCAGAGATAGAAGAGGATGGGAGTGGGGAGTAGGCAAGGGGCAGCATGTCTATTCTTGAGGAACAAGTGTCTGGAAGTTTTGGTCGAGGCCAGCCTACTTTCGCCATCATCAGAAATTCTGATGCTATCTTCCTAGTGATCTTTTTCTTCGGGCTGTAAGAAAACAAACGCGGTTATTCCTAGAGGGCAAATACAAAAGACAGGAATGCTTCTCTGGTGGAGAGAGGCCTGTCCTCAGTGCTGGATCACTTTGACAAAGACTGCTTTTAATTCAGTCCTGTGTGCAGACATTACAATTGCCTCATTTACACTGTTAGGTAATGGATTCAGTGCACCCTTGAAATTTGGGAGAGTGGTAGCTAAAGAATATCTTTGTGTAGAAAGTCTCATTCCTCCTCCTATCTTTAGCTTAGTGAATAGCACCATCACCCACAAAAATGCTGGGGTCTCATATACTGAGGTCTACCTTGACCCTCCTTTCTCCATTTTCCTTCACTAAATCTTGTCACCTTTACTACCTAAATATCTCATCAACTGTGACTTATGAATCCTTATAGTAAGTATTGATTTTCTAGCTTGAGCTTTGGCTTAAGAACTTTCAATGGTCACAACGGCCTACTAAATAAAATCTAACACGGCATACTTCACACCTACACCTCGCCTACCACTCACCCTTTATTTCTATACATCCTGTCACCTCAGCACCAAATGTTATGCCAGCATATACAATTTTTACTCAACTAATTCTGAAGAAAGAAGTTCCAGTAGAAACGTATCACTTGTAGGTGACAGAATGACAACCACTTTGAACAAGAATGCTCGCACCTGTTTCTACACAAGTACCTCAGTGACAGAAAGGGTCTGCTATGGGTGTTATTTCTGACCTGGTTCTGATTTGGTTCTGACAAAGTCCTAGCTTGTGCTTATTTTTCTAAAAGTGCCTCAAAAATATCTACCAAAGACTAAAGAAAATAATCTGGATTCTATGATTTCAGCAAAGGTGTTTCTTCACTTTCAAGTGTATTGTTTAGAAGAGACAATTTGGGAGGCATCAGAGGAAAAAGTATGTAAGTGAAATGACTTTGTAATTCTCCATATTTTATGTCTATACCAGTTATTTTTCCCTATTCCAGCTGGCACAGCAGTTGAAAATTGGTAATTTAACCCACCATAATTAGAGCATAAAGCAAAATTACACATGATTGTAAAACTGATTCAGCAAATTTGACAGTTAAACACTTTTATTAGAAATAAAATTTTAACAAACGAGAAATATAGGGAACCTTTTTCAACTTGATTAAAAATGTATAAAAATCCTATAGGAAACAGATCTATTTCCAGAGAGAACTGAATATTTTCTTCTAAATTTATAAAATGGTAAAGATGTATCTTGTCACAATTCTAATACAATTTCACACGGCAAATTCTATCCAGTGCAATACAGTAAGACAAATGAATGAAAGTCATATGTATACAAGGCTTATTGTTCCACTACATTCTATTTTAATAGGCTATTACATACATATTTGTGATTATTTTTATAAGATAATGGGTATTACATCCTTGGTCCGGTATATAATTAACGATATGGTTGTTCAGGTCCAATCGATATCATTATTAAGCATGCTTATTAAAGAAAAATGGTGTGTATAGGGAGAGTAGAAGAGTTAGAAAAATTGTATATATAATGTGAGTATCATGTTTTAAAAACAGTTTAATTGCAGTTGACTTTTCATTTCCATGTGGTCAGAAAGTATGCTACTCCACAGTATACTCGCCTATATGACCCACTTTATAACAACAGGAAGACATGTGGGAATTGGAAAACATCTTGAATTTCATAAAAGTGATGGACTGGTGCTTGTTCCGGCTTTACTAGGAATAATCTTCCTCAAAATTTCCTAAAGACATTGTTTTATTAAAACCACTTTTTAACCTACAACTTTAACTCTTTTTTTTTTTAAAGATTTATTTTTTATTTATACATACAAGCTGGGGTGCAGGCCAGAGGCGTGGGGCGGTGAGAGGGTTCACCAGAGACAGAGTGGGGAGCAGAACAGACAGATCAGAAATACACTGCTGAGGGGAGCAGCGGGAGAGGCAGGAGAGGTCTGCCGCGCTATGTGGGATTCTCCCTGGCCGGGCGTCGAACTCGCGTCGCCGCTGCCGACAGCTCCACAGCGCAGCGCTTAACCACTGCGCCACCGGGGAGGCCCCCCAACTTTAACTCTTAAAGAGTCACAGATCTTGTGTTCGTATTACCTAGCATGTAGCTGAACAGAACATAATTAGGGAAAGATTCACAGCTCCTGACAAATCGTAGTTTGGGGGTTTCTTATCCCCAAGGTACTGTGGAAACCTGTGGTGGATTTGAGTTTGATAAGTTTTGTTTTGTTTTTGAATTTTTAATAGGATGTAATGCTTGAATATATGCAGCCATTTTAGCACTGTGTATACCGAGAGACTGCAGGAAAGAAATGCCTCAATGAGGACACAATAAAATAGGTCACAGGTAGTAAAGCTAAAATGAGACATAAAAGCAAAGCCATGATAAAAATTCCTAATGTTGAAGAGGGGAAGGAGGCCTCAAATTGAACACAAAGAATGTGGCTGTAGTTCCAGCTTTGCTTCGAGGCCTGGCTGCCATCTTGGCAAGGTCACTTACCTTTCCCCCCACAGCCAGTGAAGAATGAAAGTCACTTTACAGACTCAGGATGAGAACTGCACCAGGTGCACACATGGAGATTCAATTACACTGAGAAGAGCACTGGTGCCCAGAGAGGGTTTGGTGACCAGCACTTACCTCAGTGTCTGAAAAAATGGGGAGGGAGGGAGTACAAAAATATTGGGGAAACACGATTAGTTCCGAATTTCATTAATGAACACACTCTCCCAAAGAGCTCACAGTACTAGATATTGCCAGACCCAGAGCTCATTTGTAGGTTGCTTGCCTGTCAGATTAGCAAGTTGGACATGGAACAGGTGAGCTAATGCTTGTTACTTATGGCAGTTAGTGAATGTGGACTCTCAACTTTTGATACTATCTAGATTATGATATATAAATTTACATTATTCACATACTGTTATTAGTAGCTTTTTCTTTTTTAATCAAATTTTATTTATTGTTTGTTTACACAATTACACAATTTGGGGAGTACAACTTCATACCTCCACCTGTTCACATTTCACTCACCCTTGTCTGAAGCGCCAGTACCCACCCACCATTCCATTTCCCCTCATTACCTCCTGCCTCCACCCTCCTCTGGTAACCACCGTATTTGTCAGATAACCAGGGGCTAACTTTTTAGCCAGATTGTTTTCTTTGGTTATTTTGCACAAGTGAAACTCTCCAGTAAACTGTCTTTCACTTAACATAGTCACCCTCAAACTTTACTCTCCCCGCCCCATGAGTAAAGATAGAGGATTTGGGTATGAAGTGATTTCATTAGTAAGCACCATTAGCAAATCTAATTGGTTACTAAACTAATATAAATAGAATAGAGCTTAAGTTCTAGCATCTGGAGAACATTTGTATAGGTAAATAAGACTTTGCCATCTGAAGCGAATAGCTGACCAGTTAACACGGAAGTCCCGGGACACCCTCCTCTCTCCTCTGACCTTCTGGAACCCTAATCATTTCTAATATTTGTACATTTGTTGGTGGTCCATAGATTAATTAGGCTTTCTTTATATTGGTCATTCTTTTTTGTTTTCTTGTTTGGTTATTTCAAGGTTCTTATTAGCTAACATTTTATCTTCCATCTGCTCTACTAGGCTATTATGTTCTCTTAAATATTTCATTTCTTTTTAAGATTTATTTTATTTTTGCATACAAGCTGGGGTGCAGGCCAGAGGTGTGGGATGGCGAGAGGGTTCACCAGAGACAGAGTGGGGAGCAGAACAGGTAGACCAACTGAAATACACTGCTGAGGGGAGCAGCGGGTGAGGCAGGAGAGGTCTGCTGCACCATTTGGGAATCTCCCTGACCAGGCATCGAACTCACACCGCAGCTGCCGACAGCTCCACAGTACTGCACTCAACTTGTTGCGCCAACAGGGAGGCCCTAAATTTTACATTTCTTAATTGAAGCATTCAGCTCTAGAATTTTTTTGGTCCTCTTTAAATGACTTCTCTTTGTTAAATTTCTCAGTTTGCTCATATGTTGTTTTCCTGATTTCTTTGGATTGTATTTGGGTTTCTTGAAACTTGTTGGGTTTCCCCAAAACAGCTATATTGACTTCTTTGTTAGTTAGATCACAAAATTCTATACCTTTGAGTTTGGTTATTGGAAGATTACTGTTATCTTTTGGTAATGGCATGTTTCTTTGATCCCCCATGTTCCCTGCAATTTACTTTCACATTTGAAGGAGCAGACACATCCTGAAATCTTTACCAGTTCCCCTCGGGTGAGAGCTACTGCTCATTGCTACAACTTGGATTTTCTTTATCCTTGTTTGGATACACCAGAGCCACACTTCTTATTTGTGTGGTAGAATTCATAAGCTTTTGCATGCCTTCTCTGGTTCTTAAGAGTTCTTTAGAATTTCTGGATACAAGTTTCTTGTACCACATGTGATTTACAAATGTTTCCTCCCAGTTCAGTCTCTATCTCATTTCTTTCACATAGTCTTCAACATAACAAGGTTTTAAATTTGGAGTAAGTCCATTTTATATAGTTTGTCTTGTGTAGACTGTGCTTTTGGTCTTGCTAATAAGTCTTTTCTGAACTCAGGTAATGAAAAGCTTTCAATTTATGATCCACTTTGAAGTCATACTTACATAAGCTAATGAGGTTTAGATTTATTGTTTGTTATTTATTTAGCCTAAAGTTGTTTATTTAAGTGGTTCAGTATTTACTGTCTTAGGAAACAGTATTTGCTAAAAAGATTATTCACTAATTTGCTTTTGCATCTTTGTCAAAACTATTCATGTTAGCTGAACTCTAATCTATTTCATTGATTTATGTAACAGTCACCGGTACCATGTCGTGGTAACTGTAGCTTGATGGTAAGTCTTGACATCAAGCAGAGTGATTTCACCAAAATTTTTTTGGACAATTATTTCCATGGTTTTTGCATTTCCATGTAAATTTTAGTCATCTGTCCATATAAGCAAAGCATTTAGCAAAAATCTAGAATTGCAAGTTTATAGATCAACTTTTTTAGGGTTGACATTTTTACTATGTTGCGTCTTCTAATCCATTACTATGTATATCTCTCCATTTATTACTGTTGTCTCTTTTTACAACAGCTTTGGGTAGTTACATGTATTGAAATACCATATATGCTTTGTTTATACCTAAGTACTTTATAATTTTAAAGCTATTAGGGGTGGTATAGTTTTGATTTAAATATTTAGTTTACAAAGCTCATTGATAGTATAGAAAGTGATTGTGTGTGTGATCCATACATAGACAAATGCATAACCTCCAGTTTTTTCCCATAATATGTCTGCCTTTTATTTGTCTTACTGTATTGCAGTGGAAAGATTTTGCCGTATGAAGTCAAACTAGAATTGTGAGAATGCACATCTTTACCTTATTACAATTTTAGAAGAAAATCAGTTTTCTTTAAAAATATATCTGTTTCCTATAGGATTTTTATAGATCTTTTTTATCAAGTAGCAAAAAGCTCCCTTATTCCTAGTCCATTAAACACTTTCATCATGAAATTTTAACTCTCAAAATTGCTGTATCAATTTTACAATCACACATATGTTGTTTATGCTCTAATACCGGTGAATTACATTTACTAATTTTCAAATATGGCAGGTTTACAACCCTGGAATAAACTCCACGTATCGTGGTATTTTATTCTTTATAGAAATTGATGGTTTTATTTGTTAGCATTCTGAGGAATTTGCTTCTTCGTTCATGAAAAATACTGTACTGTTCTTTTCACGTATTTACACTGCTGGAATTAGTGTAATGCAGGCTTCCATGAGTGGGCAAGCACACTCTTCTATTTCTGGGAATAGACGCTCTAGAATCGGTGTTACATATTTTTTTAAAAGATTTATTTTATTTTTGCATACAAGCTGGGGTGCAGGCCAGAGGTGTGGGGCGCTGAGAGGGTACACCAGAGACTGAGTGGGGAGCAGAACAGGCGAATCTACTGAAACACACTGCTGAGGGGAGCAGTGGGGAGACAGGAGAGGGCTGCTGCGCCATGTGGGAATCTCCCCAGCCGGGCATCGAACTCGCGCTGCAGCCACTGACAGCTCCTCAGCGCTGCGAACCCGTTGTGCCACCAGGGAGGCCCTGTTACATATTTCTTAAAAGTTTCCTAGAATTCCCCAGTGAGACCACTGGTGCGAGATTTCCTTTTTTGAGAGAGTTTTAACTATGAATTGAAGGCTCTAGAACTGTTGGGTTTATCTATTTCAAACTGAGTGAGCTTTGGTAGTGATTTTTCAAGATCCATGTTATCTGTTGAATTTCTCTTGGTGGAGTTGTCTCTCACATTACCTTATTGTCTTATTAATGTCTGCAGAGTCTGCAATGGGACTTCCATTTTTATCCTTCACACATTTATTTATTTTATAAATATATATTTTTATTGTTATTTATGTCTTTTACATCTTGTATTCCCCTTGGGTAGCCCACCACCAATTCACCCGTGATCCATCTCCATGGTCCCTTGTGTTCTTTTCTATTCCATTTTGTGCCCTTTTCCTTCCCTCCCTCCGCCTCCCCCCCGCCCCCAACTGAGTGTCTCTCTCCCACCCGGCCTCCCTATAGTCCTGTTATAAGTGAAACCATTCGATATTTTTCTCTTTCTTTCTGGCTTATTTCACTGAGTATGATCCCCTCTAATTCCACACATTTATAATTCATGCCTTTTTGTGGCCCTTGTTCCTAGGGTTTTGTCTATTCTTTTCATGGCCTTTGGTATTTCCTTATTGTTTTTGTTTTCAATTTTATTGACACATCTTGCTTTTATCTGTAATTTCCTATCTTTGCTTTCTTTGCATTTATTTTGCTTTTCTCTGGCTTGTTAAAGGTAGAAACTTAAATTGTTGGCATGAACTCTTGTAAAACATTTGATGCCTTTTTTTCTTCTCTAAGCTTTTCTTATAAAGCTTTTCTAACTGTGTCTCAAAACATTGTATTTTCTAAAATCTTAAGATGTGTTTTTCCTGTGTTATTTAAAAATGAGTTATTTTCAAATAGGCATTTTTCCTGTTATTTTTCTGCTATTAATCCTTAGTCTATTATTCTGATCAAATACTACTCATTATTTTAACGCTTAGATGAGTTGAGTTTATGACACAATTACCTTGGTAAGTGTGCCATCTGCATTGGAAAAGAATGTGTATGCCACTATTAAAAGGCTTTTAAACTTCATGATGTAAAATTTCAAGCCTATACAAAGTATACAGAATAAGCCCTTATAAAATTGTGACTGATTACCCATCTTAAATAATGATCTATGCCTTGGATATCTTGTTTTATTTATAAACCTGTGGGTTCCACACACCCCTTAAGCCACAAATCCCTGCCTCTCTCTGTGCCTATTGCTATTATATGGTAGGCCTGTGGAATGATGATTTTTGCATTTTCAATTACTGGTCAACTTGGCCTTGTGGAAGTTTTGTGATAAACTTCTTAGGGTTGGTCTGTAAAAGTCTAAGTTTTTACCAAGCTTTTTATTACCTTTTTTGAACTCAAACTCCAATCACTGAAGCAAGGAACAACTGACATCTCTGCTTGCTTTTCACACTTTGAATTGCAGGTTTTTCCCATCAGGTTCTTTTGGAGTTTCCCCCATGCAAACACAGTTCATAGTTCAACCAAACATTTGAAGGGAATTCATATGTACATTTTGGGATAATCCTCACTTTGACTTCCTCCTCCCTTCAAATAGTTCATAAGCACTACCTGTGGGAAGAGTATTATCAAGCAAACTATTCTGCCATCACCAGAACTAAAGATATATTTTAAGATTTTATTTATGCATACTAGAGCTGGGGTGCAGGCCAGAGGTGTTGGGGGGGGGGTTGAGAGGGTTCACCAGAGACAGAGTGGGGAGCAGAACAGGCAGGTCTACTGAAGTACACTGCTGAGGGGAAGCAGTGCGTGAGACAGGAGAGGTCTGCTGCACCATGTGGGAAGCTCCCTGGCAGGGGATGGAACTCAGGCTGCAGTGGCTGGTGAGAGCTTGATAGTGATAGACTTTAACCCCTGTGCCACCAGGTAGGCCCAAAAGATATTTCTAAATGAAAACAGAAGAGCTAAGTCTTGTGAAACTTCCATAGAAATGCCTAACAAACATCATGTGATATGACTATGTGTAGTACACTGTTAGCAACGTGAACAATCCTTATAAATGTATGCATTTATTTTGGAAAGACAGTTTCAATAAGTTAATTATACATATACAGCAAGCAGAATTATTTTGAAAAATCCAATAAAAAGTTCAAATAAGCCTCTAAATTATACATTTAATGTAGTTTTAAACTGCACAAAGCTCATTTGCATATGTTTTCATTTGAAGAATGTGTAAAGTAAGGCAGTATCTGCATTTCTGTGCAGTCTCAACACTATTAGTCATTTCTGCTGCAGCCATGACAATGCATCATTTTATCCAGTTTATTTATGCTGAACCTGCAGTTTATTGAACATTTCACTTCTTTCCTTTCATGAAGCCTGAGTACTGAAGTCCAGGGAATTCTTTACCTTTTGAATGCTGCATTTATCCCAAAGCTACTGGAGACCTACTGTGATACATGCTGTGTCATTCAGGGGCATGTGTGCTGCTCACAGGAATGGCTGTCAGTTACTTTGAAGTAATTGGTTGTGGCTTTATTGGTTTAGGGAAAAAAATCATAAATCATCAACATTATTCTGAGTCACTTATCAATATAAATCATATTTTCATATCACCTTATCACTCTGCAATGATGGTAATTATTAGGTTCATCTTTAGATCTCGCTACTTAATGCATTACAAAAGTAGCTCGAATTACTCGTTTTATTCTCATTTTTAATAGGTTGATAACTTCATATTCAGTTTCCTGTAGAATTAGATTTTTCTTTTTTTAAAGATGTATTTATGCATACAAAAGCTGGGGTGTAGGCCAGAGGTGTGGGGTGGTAAGAGGATTCACCAGAGACAGACTGGGGAGCAGAACAGGTGGATCTACTGAAATACACTGCTGAGGGGAGCAGCGGGGAGACAGGAGAGGTCTGCTGCGCCATGTGGGAAGCTCCCTGGCTGGGGATCGAACTCATGCTGCAGTGGCTGCAGATAGCTTCATAGGCTGAGACTTAACACCTTGTACCACCAGGGAGGCCCTAGAATTATGTTTTACATTTGAATCAATATGTTATTCTGCAAAGGCGTCCATAGACTTACCCGGGCCGTCACAAGCATTTCTGTGGAACTTAGAAAAGGGTAAGAAGCCTTGACCTCATTTCTCAGATCTGTCTGACAGTCCTGGCTCTTCCTCCTGACTGTGTGAAGTCAGGCAAATCCTCTTCACTTAACCTCTTCACCTTTTTCTTCAGATGGTCAGTAGATGGCATCATCACTAAGGTACCGACCTCTCATACATGGCCAGAGGCTCAGGGATCACTGCTATTGCTTTTTCATTATTACTGAGGCCAAGATCGCCATTACAGGCCCAGACTTTCGCAGTGACTAAAGAAGTCTAATATGTCTTTATTTATGTGTAGAAGAACTAGGGGGTAGACCAGAGGTGGAGGGGTAAGAGGACTCACCAGAGACAGAGTGGGGAGCAGAACAGGCAGACTGACTGAAATACACTGCTGAGAGGAGCCGCGGATGAGACAGGAGAAGTCTGCTTCTTGGCTGGGGATCTTCCTGGCTGAGGATCGAACTCAGGCTGTAGTGGCGATAGTGATGAGACTTAACCCCTACGCCACCCGGGAGGCCCTGAAGTCCAATTTGTCTTGGTGAGGTGTTTACTTGCTTTAGATCAAGTGTAGTATCAACAACTGAGTGAGATATGACCAATGAAGTTTTCTGTAAATTAATGAAATTATGATATGAATGAAACTTAGAAAATGCAACTATATTTTTTTTGGTTGAAGCTGGTGAAGTATGAAGTTCTACTTCCATACAATGTAACAGCGTCAGAAATCCAAGCGTGTCACAGAACTCATTTAGGTATAGACTAGAGGGCTGTCAACATAATGCCCTTTCCCTAAATTTCATGATTCTAAAATGCATCCAACATGTGATACAGGAAATGGGGTTTTATTCAGTATTCTCACCTATGACAAATTACCATTTAGTGGGTGTATACCTCATAACATAGTGTGGTAGTCTCTTACTAGTTTTTCTACTGAATGGTACCTGATTATTTGGCTTATAGGATTATCATTGTCCTATGAATGAGGAAAATGAGGCTCAAATTTGTTCAAAGAAAGTGAATTCCAGCTTCCTGTGAAATGTAGGTAATATGATTTCTTTCAGAGGAAGAACTAAAGATAGCAATAACCAAAGTTGTCTGTAATTTACAGGGTAGCTCATGGAAGGAGACCAACTGTCAATTCATGTATAAAGTCAGTAGAAAAACTTAATTACGCAGACCTAGATTCCTGCCCTCCTCAATCAGGAATACACTCATCTCTGTGTTAAGGTATTATTGAACTGGGGTAGAAATAAATTACAAAAGTATACTATGTTATGTTTTTGGAACCAAGAAATACTAAAGAAGGTGAGATAAATCAGTAAAAGGAAGGCTGTAAACTCAGTGAGTGGTTGCACATCTTCAGAGAAATTAGGCAGTGTGAGTTGACATACTGCTAAATATTTTAATCTCTTATTTTCCTGTGAGAATCCCATAAGAATGCAAGACTACTAAAATTGGGGAGAGCGGATCTTAATACTTAGAGTACTGACAACTACACAATTTTTATATTGTTGAAACTGTCATTGCTAGTTCCCGTCACAGGGCAGGGAGTTGAGTGTATAATGAAGCATGCCATTTCGGTAGATATCTGAATGTGAGAGTACATTACCCCATCATTTGGAAAAGAAATGTGAAGTAACTAGAACGCGTTCATGAAAACACTACTGAGGGAGCATTAAGGATGTAGAAATACCTGAGAGTTGGTCATGGATTAAGATGTATAAACTTAATCCCATCTGAAATGGAATAGAGGTCAAGAATCATCAAAAAGGTACAAACAGACTTACATAATAGATTCTAGGTATCCTAGCATGTGCTATGATTAGTAGAACTTAATGTTTTCAGTATGTGATGTCAGGTACTATTGTAGATGCTTTAATTTGGGAGGGGGGGTGTCTAGTTTAGTTTTTACTCTACTTCTGCCATAGACATATTTTCACACGAACATTACAGATAAGGAAACTGAAGTGCAGAAAATACTCTTCATCATGGAGCTAGCTAGGAGTGGTGCCATGATTTGATCCTAAATAAGAGTAATCAGAATTTTTCTTTCAACTAACACATCTACCTATAAAATCTTAATACTTAATATGTCAGAATTATGTATTTTGTTAGCAAATTCCATTAGTTTTGCAAAAGTAATTCACATACGCAATATAATGACAACAGAGCATTTACTTAAATTTGTTACTTTTTAAAGGTTTATATAAAATGATATTTTTGAGATTATTTTAAATGCCTTTACTCATATACATTTTGCCTTCAAGCACAACTTAAGTTTTGTCAATATATAAATTCTAATATCACAACTATGACTGGACTAGAAATGATAGTATTTGCCAACTTCCATCCCGCGAAACTAATATTGGCTTATAAAACTTTAAAGGCAATTTATCATAGATCTCATAAACTTTTCTGAAAAGTTTTGCTTTTGGGGGGGATGGGGGGGTTGTCTATCCATCATAAAAGCTGTTCTCATTTATCACCATAAACATAGTCGCACACAACCAAAATCTGTATGCAAGTTTAGTGCTCAAAAGAAACTTTTCAATTGCAGTTTAATTTAGTTCTTTATTTGTATCTAAATCAAATTATAAGTACATTTATAAAATGTCCTTGGCACTAGAAGTGAAATTTGGGAAAATTATTTCCAAGATTTCCTACAAGTCATCACTATACATTATTCATAGTGAAATTGAACTAAGTATGAAAAAGCACCTCGAACTACCTTTTTATATTACTCAGAATGCTGACACAGAGATCTTGCAGTAGAAATATCAATGAAGAAAATACTGTATCAGTAAACATATATTCTGCCCTAGAATGGGTGGAAAAAACACTTTAAAAAAGTGCAATTATGCTAGGAGGGTATTCCCAAAACTTTCCTGGAAGGCTTTGTCTAATATTTGGCTATGCTGGCATTGCTTACATTACTAAAAAGTAAGTGTGGCATTAATTTAAACATGATGCAGGTACTTACCTTCTTGAGATTATTTTCTTCCTATTTTTATCTGAGAGGTTGCCTAAAAAAAGTATTGAATATACGAAAGGAAATTTAAAGGGCATTATGTTAAGTTAAAGTCTCAATTGATAGTAGAAAATGAGATCAAGGAGATAATCACAGACAATGACTATTTCTCTTTGATTATTGAGTACATCAAAATCCATATCCAGAAAGATTAATGAGTCCCAAATGGGGTAAGTGAAAAGAAATCCACACCTGAACAGATCATAGTGAAAGGCTAGAATACTAAAGACACACAGAAGATAATAAAAGCATACAGAGGGATGAGATCATTTGCTTGTAGCACTGAGACTGAGACCTGGCTTTTCAACATCAGTAAAGGAACAGGAAGGTGGTGTAACTATCAACCTAGAATCATATACTGAGTTTAAATCTTTTTCAGGAATGCGAGTGAAATGATGACAATTTAGACAAACAGAAATTGACAGACTTTGCTTCCAAGTAATCTAAATACCCACTGGCGCATAGTGATAAATAATAAAAGCAAATGCTATACATCAGTAAAAATGAATAAACAACAGTGCCCTCTATACATATGTGACTAAATTTCAAAAACATAGCTTTGGCTGGAAAAAGTAATAATATGTATGGCTATTACACAATATATACAATTTTCACAATTAGGTATGACCAAGCAATGTATTGTTGCAAGATATTAACATTGTACAGCCAGAGAGACGAGCACGAGAGTGAGTACAACAAACTTCAAGGTAGCTCTATTCCCTTGACAAAGAGATGTGATTGGGAAGAGCACATGGTTATCAGATGTATATTTAAAATGAAACCAATAGGAACATACTTCTCAGAGAACGGGGATATGAACAACACTTAATCATCAGGATTTGCATTTGACTTAGCTGGCAGGGAGCTTGCCGGGGCCAAGTCTTTGCTCTTGAGTCATTCAGTTTCTTGAGAGGACTTTTAATTTTTCTTCTGGTGCTGTAGGCCTATTTAAGGAGTGTTCCATACATGGACTGAGGTGGGGTTGTGGACGGTTTCTTTTTCCCTGTAGTTTCAATTAATTATCCTGGTTTCATTCCAATGTCACCCTCTTACCCTATATTATTATCTGACATTTATGGGTTCTAGGCCTCTTGGGTAATCTTTAGGGAAGATGAACTTTTTCTTTGTTGCTATAATTGGATGGTATATGCAATAAATCTATTCACATGAAACAATGGAAAAAGAATGTAGTCAACCACTAACAAAGAAGTATTGGGGTTGTCTAAATTGGCTGATGGCAAGTCATTCTTGCATGCAGAGCTGAAAAATGTACTCTTGTCTAGTAGTTTATCCCTCTTCAGTTGATGGTGTCACCCCTATGGACTGGCAGACTGCATACAGGGGGAGTGAATTCATACATCAGACTGCACCCCTCAAATCTTAGTCCTGTAATTGCACTGGCTTTAAAAACTGTAGTATGTATGAAGCTGAAACTGTCTTTTCTGTCACTCTAGCCACCTCGTGAACTAGATACTTGCCATCATTCATTTGCATGATAAAGGCTACTCATGAATCACTTGCCACATCTCTATGCCTCCACAAATGCAGGTGCCATAAATTTCATGAACATGAATTTACTTTCAAAATTATAAATGAGAGAGAAGAAGCAATAATTTAATAAAGCCCACAATACATGTGTCAAAACAATCTGGCTTTTACAAGTGAAGTTAGAATGACTTTCATTGCCACCTAGAGCAATAACAATCAAAGAGAAAATTTAAGAGTTTTAGTCTAATAAATTGTGAACACTTCATTATATAGCTACCATTCGAGAACAGAAGTGTTTCAAAGATGTTTATGAAGTCTTGAGTATAAATTGTGAAGTTTCATTTCCAGATTTGCCAGTGATTTGCTGTGCAAACCTGGAGAAGTCACTTCCATGGGCGTGATTTAAGTCTTTAAATTTCCAGCATGTGATACCTTAAAGGAGAATCTAGAATGGAATACATCAAACAAAGTGGAATCTGAAAGGCAGGGACAGGGAAGGTACTTCCACCTTCAAGGAAGATGACAGGCTGCCATTTCCATCACAAAGGCATCCCCCCCAGGCACGCAGGTTGCTCTGTTTTCAGCTTGGGATTGTTGTTTTCAAAACATAAAAGTTCTAGAGCACTACAGGAAATTCGGAAAAGTAAGAACAAGTATTAAGTATTTTTACTACGAACAAACAAAATCAAGGGAACCATGAAAACAAAGTCTATTACCTTGATTGTGGTGGTGGTGTCACGGTTTTACATGCAGGTACAAACTCCTCAAATCGTGGCCTCCCTGGTGGCGCAGCGGTTGAGCGTTGTGCTGTGGAGCTGTCGGCAGCTACGACGCGAGTTCGACGCCCGGCCAGGGAGAATCCCACATGGTGCGGCAGACCTCTCCTGCCTCGCCCGCTGCTCCCCTCAGCAGTGTATTTCTGATCTGCCTGTTCTGCTCCCCACTCTGTCTCTGGTGAACCCTCTCGCCGCCCCACGTCTCTGGCCTGTCCCCCAGCTTGTATGCATTAAAAAAAATCTTAAAAAAAGATCAAACTCCTCAAATCATACCTATTAAGTGTGTGACGTTCCTTGTACATCAATTCTATCTCAGTAAAGCTGCTTGAAGAGAGTGATTGGCAAGTAAGTATGGACATACAGGAAGCTTCAGCCTTATAAATTAACTGCAAAAGTAAAGATAAAGAGTTAGTGTGGCCACAGGGGAGGAGAGCAGCAAAGGATTATTTGTGTTGCTTATGCTGCTGCTTTTTAAATTTTTATTTAAGGTAGAACATATTCTTAACTGTGGTGAAGTAGCCAGTAGAAAAGTAGCTATTTTAAAAACCAAAATAAAACAATGGAATAAGATCCATTCTCCAGCCTTGAACAGAATGGTTCTTTTATTAAATATTATTTTTCATGTATTTGTTTTGATTTTGCTCGTGTTTTTATGAATGTCAAAAAGCACACTACGTGGCTGTGACTGCCCGCTAATGCATTTTGCAGGGAGACTCCTGTTCATACATTAGGCGGAATCATAGGCAGGCTGAAGGGGAAAATGTTGTACAAACTGTTACAGGGCAGCACCGATGTAAACGGGGTGCCTGTCTGTGGGTTCTCACCCGTGCACTTAAAAAAAAGGACTTATAAGACTCAACTGCAGACGCACACAATAAAATTAATAAAAGGTTTATTTACAAAAAGGGAAGGGAAAAAGATAAAGCTCCGCTGAGCTGGAATCTCAATGGCCCACTCAAAAACCTGGCGGTCAGCAACCAGGAACAATAGCGCGCCCAAAGCTCACGTCTCGTCTAATATATCAAAATGTAACAGGGTGGTCCCCAGGAAAAAGGGTGTGTCCCAAGATCCCTGTCCCACCCAACATAGGGTGGAACTGAGCAGGATATAAGAAGCTGGAGAAGAGAGATAGGACACACAGAACACACACACAGAGGAGACGGAAGCAGGATGGAGAGCCAGAAGAGGCCCAAGGAGCAGAGAGACTTGTAAAGAAGCTGCACTGGCCTGGACAGATTGAAAGAGATGTGGGTGAGAGACCTGTGGGGAAGTTAACGATGGCTGTGTTGATTCTGGTTTTGATTATGTTATGTTCCTCTCAGAATTGTCTGGCTGTTTCTGACCCTTTTGTATGGGTCTCTGCCGAAAGGCATTTTGGTTCCTCCCAGAATTGTCTGGCTGTTTCTGAACCTTAAGTGTGGGTCCCTGCCAAAAGCCTGTTCTAGGCTTTCGAGACTTGCTTTGGGCCAATCCTGTTTGGGTGGACTTTTACCCACGAGGAGTTGGATAACATTGGGTGTTTGACTTAGATGCTGTATTCTTTGTCTTTGTCCTTTCTAGTTGTATTAAAGTTCCTTTCCACAAAAGGTCCTATATGTTTTATATTGATGCAGCGGATGGCAGAACTCATTTAGAACAGGGCAGGTCTGGGGTTTCGAGGTTGCCCCTCTCCCTGCCCTGTTACAAAAACACCTTTTCTTAACTCCACCCTCAGTCCTCAGCATCCTTCCTTCAGTGACAAGGGCATTATGGGATTCGTAGTCCTAGGTGTCCTGGATCTCTCTGGCCTTAGGTAGGGGTGGGGTCCTGTGACACTCCCCTTTCCTGAGGACCACTCTCTTACAATACCATTTCTATATGGTGATTAGGTGGGGAATGGCACGCTGCCATGTATGGTGTTAATAAGAAAATATGACTTCCATGTAAATTTATGAAATGTTCTTCACAGGTCTCAACTAAATCTGCTAGAAAGAACGAATTGCAAGTAAATTTTAACTATACATTTTTTCAGTATCTCATTCTTTTAACAGAAAAAAAATTAGATTTTATGCTGTTTGTAACTTTCTCCTTTCAAAATCGCTTCTTATAGTGACAGTTTTATGAAAATATTTTCCTGAAATTTAAATAAGAATTTTTGACCTAGCAATCACTCTCTCCTTGGCCTATCATTTTTTGGAACATGAGCTAAAAACTAATTAGGAAAGACTATGTTTTAACTATTAATTTCCTCAGATGTTAAAGATCATTTTCCTAAAGCAGTTCATAATAATATAAATGAATACTTTCTAGGCTATTTCCTAGCTGTTAAACATCAGTGGGGTTTGGGACAATTTTATCTCAATCTTTCAACTTGCTAATCATTTAACAGTTGGCAATCAGGTGTCCCCATACAAATGCCTCAGTAGGAAATTCACACAATGTACATTCTGACCAGCTGAACACATACATTAAAAACTTGAGAAAATTAAATAATTTTTATGCTTCCTGAGCATATTAGGCTAAGTAAGGGTTTCTTGATCTTGGCATTATCGAATTTTGAGCAGGATTATTTTTTGGGAGGCAGTGTTTTGTATATAGTATGGTTTGCAACATTCCTGGACTTAACTCATTAGAAGCCAATAGCATCTCCCCCTGGCTCCCAATTATGACAAACAACAATGTCTCTAGATGCTTCCAAATGTCCCCTAGATGGCAAAATCTTCCCCAGTTGAGAACTACTGAGTCAAAGGCAGACATTACTGTTCTAGGGGAGATAGTTCTAAAGGCATTAGAAAGTTCGTAAATACAGTTTGAGGTATTGAACGTGCAAATAAATAATTTATAAATACAAAGTAAAATGTATAGAATATGTAATTAATGAATACCTGTCTTCCTTGGATAATGGATATGCTTACTAAACTCCACAGAAGAAAAAGCACAGGGTATTTCAAGAGTAAGGTAGAGAAAAAAACTCATTCAATTCACTTTAAAGGACATTTTAAATATAGCTCATTTATAAAATATTAGCTTAAGAGTTATACCTACTTGAAGAAATTAAATCAGCTATTCAGCAATATATAAGCATTGTACCTTAATTTCTGTCTACAAAGTAGTATTATCCAATGATTCAGTCAAGTCCTATAAATGGCAGCTCTAAAGACTTACAGATTTAAAAACTCATTCACAGTGTAAGCATCAGACCATTTCTCCATCAATACCACTACAAATGTGAGTATATGCAACAAGTTGGATAGTATTACACACTCCTTAGGTAGCTTGACATTACTCTAAAGGACTCAGGAGCAAAGTAATAAATAGCTGCCTGATTACTCTAAGGATTACCTATAACTAATTGTCAAGAGCTACAGAGTATGACCTTGCCAGATAAACAAATCTAGCTATATAAATATCAGTACTTGTTATACATTCTACCCAAAGATGAAGTCTGATTATCTTAAAAGCATGAGGGTTTTCAGAATAAGGAACCAGAATTATCATGATTCAGAACAGTGAAGACCATACATCTTACATAAGGACATACACTCACCTCATTTTGAGTTGTTCCTGCCAATAGGTGCTATGGCTGACTTCCTACCGTCTTACTAACAGTGTCCTCACCTACCATATTTGCCACCTGCCACCTGTATGAGAAATGTGAAACATAGAATGCCAGTACCAACAAATTGGACAACCTAGAGGAAATTGGTAAATTCTTTGAATCACACAATCTTCTAAGACTGAGTCATGAATGAAACAAAGGTCTGAACAAAATGATCACAAAAAATTGTAACAGTAGTCAACAACTTCCCCAAAACAAAAGCCCTAGACCAGATCACTGAATTCTACCAAACATTTAACAATCTAGTACCTAGTCTTCTTAAACTATCCCAAGAAATAAAAAGGAGGGACTGTTTCCTAACTCCTTTTCTGAGGTCAGCATAGCTTTGATAACAACACTAGAATAAAAAGAAAATTATACCCCAATATCTGATGAACATATATAAAATCCTCAGTAAAATATTAGAAAACTGAATTTTACAATGCATTAAAAAGATCATAAACAATATAGGTGGGATTTATTGCAGAAATCCAAGGATGTTTCAGTATATGCAAATTAGTAATTTGATTCATAAAATCACATGGTCAAATCAATCGCAGCAAAAAATAGCATGTGCTAAGCTTCAACATCTGCATGATGCAAATTCCTAATAAGATGGGTATAGATGGAACAAAGCTAAAAATAATAAGGGTCATATATTAGAAACATATAGCTAACATTATACCAATGGGGAAAGATGGAAGGTTTTTTCCTTTAGGTCAGAAACGAGACAAGTATGCTTTCTCCCACCACTTTTATTTTAAATAGTATTGGAAGTTGTGGTCAGAGCAATTAGGCAAGAAAAAGAAATAAAAGGCATCCAGATTGAAAAGGAAGAAGTAAAACTATCACTATATGTGGATGATATATTACATATAAGAAACCCTAAAGACTCTTCCAGAAAGAAACTCTGTTAAATAATAAATACGGTGACGATGTAGGCTACAAAATCAATATACAAAAATACATTGTGTTTCAACAAACAACTAGCAAAAAGAGAAAACAATACCATTGACAATCACATTAAAAAGAATAGTAATAAGGGCCTCCCTGGTGGCGCAGCGGTTAAGTGCTGCGTTGTGGAGCTGTCGGCAGCTGCGACGCAGGTTCGACGCCCGGCCGGGGAGAATCCCACATGGTGTGGCAGACCTCTCCTGCCTCGCCCGCTGCTCTCCTCAGCAGTGTATTTCTGATCTGCCTGTTCTGCTCCCCGCTCTGTCTCTGGTGAAGCCTCTCACCAC
>PVIJ01006735.1:0-27500 GCA_004024925.1 Scalopus aquaticus
ATACCTAATGTAATATGAGTTTGTGATTATCGATCTAGCGAAGTGGGATTAATGTACCTCTTTTGATGTAAATTGCTTCTATGTGACATATATAAATAGTTCTGGTATTTGCAAGTTAGCTTTGTCCATGGTCAGGGAGTCACTTGCCCTGATGTTTCACTCACTTTTATGTAAGGGGAGATTACTTTTCTTCACCCTTGGCTAATGAGCACACAAAGTAAAATATTGTCTCTGTTTTACTGACAGAGTGGGATGACAAACACCCCAAAACAAAGCAATCCTCTGACCTTTCTTGGGTCCTGAAAACTTACATTGCTCTTTTTTTCTGGAAGGGTGGGAGACACTTCCATCAGAATATGGAGGATCCTTCATTTCCTCACATCACCAGTGTACATTTCCTTTTTCCATAATGTAAGGATTGGAAAATGCATCAAATGGCCTGGAAATTCTTTAGCTTATGTGCAGAATATGTTTTACAAATTATTGAGGGCTTAAAAATACATTGTCTTGTTAGATAGATTGTTCGAAAAATTCTGTAAAACAGGCATAGCCAGGAGTTTAATTTACAGTTCAGAAAATAAGTAGCTGAATCTTAAAGAGGTGAGGATGGCGGTAAGACTAGAAACCAGGTCAAATGATTAAAAGTTCTTCTTCTTTTCACCTACCCTTTCTGTCTCCTTAAGGCTTTTATAAGACATTTCACTTGACTTCTTCAATCTATAAAGTTGATGGTGAAAGACTAGGTATTTTATAATGGTGTTGCATCTCTACTTTGTGTTTCCCAGTATAACATAAATACACAATACACACAGGCACAAACAGGCTACTTATCAATTTACCATATTCCTTATTTGCACTATTACCCCTGCATTCAAACCCTCATAAACTCTCATTCGAAATAAATTAATAATCTCCCAACTAACCTTTTAATCTCCACTTTGTGCCTCGATAGTCCATCTTCCATGCATATGGCCAAAATAATTTTAAAGCCTTGACCGAATCATGTCTTTCTTCAGCTCTAAATTGGAGTAATTCTTCTTTATCTTCAGAGAAAACTCAATTCTGTAACTTGGTGAATAAGAATTTGTTCTTACTTCTCCTCTCACTCTAAATTCTAATTGTGGATATCCCCAAAGGTTTCCTTAAAAGGATCACTTGTGGTATAATGCCCCCATATCTCTCTGATACCGCCTACATGAGAATAGCATCCTCTCAATAACATCTTCTGATTATCTCATGCGTACCATAATATCCATTATCCTGTTACATGTTAGCTTAACTCTAAAATTAAGAATATTATTTGAATTGATAGTAGAAATAATAATGGTAAATTGTTATGTAGTGATTATTACATGTCAGGCAATTTTCTTAGTGGTTAACATATTTTGACTCATTTAATCCTCATAACAACCCCATGATGAGGCCATTGTTATATACATTTTATAGATAGAGAAAATGAAGCACAGAAAAGCTACATATCCTGCCTCAGGTCATGCAGCTCGGAGCTGCAGAGCTGGAACTTGAATGGCAGTGATTGGACTCCAGAGTCCTTGCCCTCCCTGCTTTCTTTCCCATAGGCCATCTGAGGCAATTAATGGCAATGACAGTTGTCTAACTTAGTTGTTCTGAGGATTCAATAAGAGACTGTTTGTGCAATTCAAGTACAGTGCTTGGCACATAGTAGCTGCTCACTAAACTGCTGATGAATTTAAAGAAAACTGCTAAACTCTCCATTCTATAGATTAATCATAGATATAACCACGATGCACAGTCCTCCCACAGGTTTCACTTTTAATGACTAATACTAGTATCTGCTAACAAGATCTTAAATTCCCTAACTAACTCATGTGACTGAAAGATCATGAACTCCTAAAGGCTGTGGCTTCACTTGTCAAATACAAAGCTTAGGTACTTAGTTGAGTAATTCCATCCACCATGCACAGGTTCATCTCAGGATACATCTAAAAGCAAACTAACATAGTTTAGCACGCTGGGTTCCCAAACTTTTTTTCTCTTAGGATCCCTTTATAATCTTGTAAATCTCCTTTAAGTCTTTGGGAAATTACTAAGCTTTCTCTCCTCTGCATTCTACTGTTGGCACTCAAGTGTGTAGTCTGGAAGGCTCCACTGTACACTTGTGAGAGGGTTAAATAAAAAGAATAGTAATTTAGTATTATAAAAAATAAGTTTGACTTTGCTAATACTCTAATATTTGGGATACCTAAGAACACCTGGATCACACTTTGAGAATCCCACTTAAGCAGATAGTAAATATTTCACAAATATGTATGTAAGACATTAAATTGCTAGCTCCCACTTAATGTGTGTAAAACACAGTATCATCCCTTGAGTAAATACAGTGTCCAGTTACATATTTCCTACAGTGCTCACAAAGTTCTCAGAAAATACGTAATAATTCTTCTCCTTTCTCATCTGAATGTGTACTTCTATTACACACATTCTCTATGGATGAAGAAACTGATGATGAATAAAGTTAAGTAATTTCCCATGGTCACACAGACAATTAGTTAGGTAGGATTTGTTCTCAAAATAGTCAATTTAGATTAGACTTCAAGCCTAGGGTTCTGTTGAAGAGTTTAAATGTTTGAGAAGCCACATCAAAGACGTTGGGTTTGGATATATGTACTCCATATTCCAGCTTCAACTAAATACTAGTTGATTTAGTCAAGCACTCTACTGATTTCATGGATTTGACATATAAGTCCAATTAAATAAGCTGATTTTCCCCAAGAGACCACCCTAACCTCTATTTTGAGCTGCTTATTGTATTTGCTTAGCAGAAATGTCTCAATGGTAAATGTGTGATGAAACTAAGAAGTTTAAGGGTGGTTAAAACCCCAATAGCAGAGGAATAAAGCAGCATAAGAGGCGAAACACACAAACACAGCTTTATACTATGTTATCATCCAAACCAAAAGGAATCATAAACTCTGGGAAGAACACGGCCCAGAATTAACCTAGCAATTCTGTTAATCTGGATCATCCCACTAGATGCTTCAATCACAATTTGATGTTGTGAAATTCAGGAAGCCAGCCCAGTTGGCACATAACAGAATGACAATTATATGCTTATATTTAGAAATTTCTGGACCATATAGAATCTCCTTGATTGTTATTTAAAATCACTGTCTTTCGTAAATTCCAAAGTAGAGAAAGAAAATTCTTGTTTATCCATTCTGCAATTGAGATAAAAGGAGAGAAAACTAGGGAGGCTCTCCTTCCTCACCCTGGATATAGTTTTACTGAAAAATTTGTCTTTAATAATAAGCCAGCACTACAGATTCCAATGTGGGAGGTACCTTCAACTTACTTAAGGTTGTCAGGCTGAAGAATCTTGGTACTTTTATAACTAAGGCGGAAAAACATTGTATCATCATTTTTATTTTACTCTCAGTAGGGTTATATATGGAAGAAAATACATTTTGGGGAAAATGTTCAAAAAATGTGACTTTTACTTATTTAGTTATTTAGAACAGAACAGAATATCAACTTCAGATGGTGTGTGTGTGTGTGTGTGCAAGTCACTAACTTTGTAGATGAAAATAGCATTTTACATCAACACTGTTAAAAATTATTCATAGGTACTCTGCTTCGCATATTTTCTTATAAAATCACAGTAGAAAAAAATCACATTCAGATCTTGCTTCTTAACATCAGCATGCTTAAAGATAGGAGATACTTTATTTCATCGCTTTACATACCTCCTGCCTGGACGAGATTGTCATCCTCTTTATTTTGTCCTTGGTAGTTTTTGGCACTCATGATTTTGGTAGTTTTAAGCACTCATGACTTTTTCCTACCACTTTCCATTAGAAACAATTCCACAGCCCAATAGACTGTTAAGAAAAGTGTGAGTATTTTTTTTAAATACTGATTCTTTCCCTGAAATTATTTTTTTTAACGTAACAGTATTTCTCTACCCACTTATATCTCCCTTTAGTTATGCTTTAGTTATGCCTAAATAATTCTTTCTCCACTTTAGTTTTCATACCCTTAGGATATTTTAAGCAATCATCATGTCTCTCATCAGCTATGCTTTTAAGCTTGAAATGGCAGCCTTATTTACCGATGATGCTATTTGCAATTTTGTGTTTGTAAATAGAAGTTGTGATTGTAGGACTTGAAGCATTGGGGGTAAAATATTTATTTATTTTCATTCACTTCTCTGTGCTGCCAAAGGAAAAGGGACAGAAAGTATTTGTTCTGAAAACTGTAGAAGAAAGTATTTGCCTTAGTTCATTCTTTCTGTAATACCATGAAAATTTTCTCAGAAGGAAAAAATCTAGCCCCATAGTAGTTTCTTATGAAAAATTTAAATGTTTTTTATAGAAACTAAAAAAGTCTCTTCAGAGAAGACTAGAACTAATTTATAAGCAGACCTTAATGCATCTGAGAGGTGTAGGAATTAAGAAAAAAAGCGAAAAACAACAAATATATATATATATATTCACACATATTTCTGAAGAATTACATGTCCAATCAAATCTGCTTCAATAATTACTTGACTAACTTAATGATATTTGAGTTCCTTATATGTGTTAAGCACTAGAATAAGAAAAAAAAAAAAGTCAGGAATGTTGCCCTTCAGAAGGGCACTGCATAGTAAGGAATGAAAACAGGTAAGCAGATAATAAAAATGCAAATGAAATAAGTACCCAAATGAATGAGCAAGGATAATCTGGAATGTAAAAAAATACATATTATTTTGAATAAAAATTGAAAAATTCCAGAAAAATTGAATCATTATCAGTCCCCCATCCATTTTCAAAATTTGGACATTTGCATGTTAGATTTTCTTAAAAGGGGAATGATAATTAAATGGTTTACAAGGGAGTGAATTTTGTGTTCTTATTAGATGGGCGATTCATATGTAGGCCATTAATGTAAAATTACATGAAGTGTGAAAAAACATCCTAAATGGACTATTTTTAAAAATTGGCTTATAATTAAAGAAATTCTTAAAATCATATTTAAAATGTATCATAACATAATAGTACAGAGGCTAGTGTCCTTTACAATCTCATATTACAATAAATTAAGAGTTTAGTGTCATGCAAACCAATGAATCTGTATTTAGAAACAGCGCATTGGAAACATGGTGTGACACTTAGGATTAGATTCATTATATTCCATTTAGATAATCTTGTTTTTAAAAGCTTGATATTTAAGCCACCTATTCCTACTCCAATTACTTTTTAAAATGACCTGACCAAAATCAGGTTGTTTTGCCTGTGGCTTGAACTGACCAGTTTTAGGTAAAATATTAATTGATTGACTGGATTATTACAAGATGAATAGAACTAAACATTAAGTTCATTAAAAATAAGAAGGAAAAGCAGTTGTTCTAGTTACTTTGATATCTAAGTATCTAAGTCAAAAAATATTTTAATGAACAGTAGTGACTTTATCAGTCACTACATTTAAAAAGTTTCATTTTGTTTGGTCGAATAAAACTATAATTTCAGGCCAAAAGAATAACAAACTAAGGCATTTATTAAGAGGTAGGAGGTGTTATTTTCTTAGAATCAAAACACTATCTAAAAAGTAAAATTACTATGGAAAAGTTAAATTTACATTAGTCTGTGTTGGGGAAAAAAGTTAAATTTCCAGTCAAGTTATTTAATTAAAGGTTTTTGTGATTAAGAGTACGTGGAGAATGTAACAGTAAAAAATATGAAAATAAATGTTTGGAAGATGGTGTTTAAGATCAGATGAATATTGTTATTTTGGACTAGTTAATATTATAATCTATATAACTTTTACCACATATTTACTAAGTATTCTAATGGAAGTTTGAGGAATAGCTTAAAAAGTATTTTAATGAGGTTTTAGACTTTCTTATCTTAAAAAATGAGCATAAAAACCTGTACCTTTCAGAGTTGTTCCATGGATATAATGTATAATGTGTACACAGACCTAGCACATAGTAACTTCTCAATAAAAAGCTGTAGCATCAGAAATATCTTTCTCAGGGGCATGTTTACCATTTTCTGAGATCAATTTTCTTGTCCCAAGTATAAAACTTAACATGATATAAAAGGGTTTAAATTTGCAGGAGAGGGGAGAACCTAGAGGGAAACTTAAAATGGAAACTCTTGATTCTCAAAGTTAGCCGTCACTCTAATCCTTATCAAAAACCAGACACAAGCACCAGGAGAAGCAGAAATGGAGTGAGGAAAGCAAACACCAGCCAGCCTCAGGCTGCCCTTGCTTGCCTCCCCATGGAAACCTTGATGGTGCCTCACACTCAGCTCTACTGCCATTGCCTGAAGCTCCGGGAGAGGACAAATGTGTCCTGTGGTAGCTAGACCATCACTCAGCTACCGCAGTAATTATTCACCTACAGCAGATTCCAGAGTTCTCTGCCCCTGGATTCAGGGGATATTTTGTAAGACTCTTTGAGCCTGCAGGCAATTAGCAAGAGACCAGAAAAAATGAAGATGATCGTAATCAAATTGAAAAAGCTAAAACCATCTAGAAACGTAAGGGTAAACTTGATATAGTTTGAAAGAGAAATAGCTGTCAGTTATCTCCATTTTTTCAACAAATATGAATAAGTGAGCAATAAAAAGTATTGGTTTTCACTTAGACATTCAGTGCCATCACAAACTCCAGCCTTGCATTGAGGTTCCTATCACTAGATTTCTGAGTTTCAAATTGGAACTTTTAAACAAAAAGGCCTAGTAATCAGCCAGTTCTGAAGTTAGATCTCTAGAAAAATAATATAATAACTTGCTCTTGATTTTGATAGTTTAAATTTTACTCACTTTAATTTTCTCAGTGAAGAGAAGATAAACAATCAGAGAACAAGATTGCATATAATTGAAGACAAAATATCCTATTTTATTTTTTACTTTCGATGTGTAATTTTTACTTATTCAATAGGAATTATCCTGCATACACAATTCCATTTAAATATTGTTTTTCCTATAGCAAAAAACAAAAAGAGTTATTGAGCTGAAAGATAGTCTAATAATTTCATGTGCAAAATGGGCAAGCATGAATGTTCACACAACACCTAATACGTACAGACACACACACACACACACACTCTACAATGCCTACTTCTTTTGAAAAAGGACCAGTCTAACAAAGAATAAATAGTGTAGGGCAGGTTATGCCCTTCGTGGCTACGATTAGAGTCTTAATGCTGTGTTGCCTTAAACCGTGCCAATTTCATTTCTACAGTGAAATACGCTTTAGAAGACGGGAAGAAAACTGATTATTTAATCAAAGGGAGGGAGAAAGCCAAAATAATCCACTGTATCTCATGAAGGAGTGGGGGTGGGGGCTAGGAAAACCTCAGAAAGCATTATAATAACAGTACTTCTTTATTTTAAGTAACAAATAAAATAGCAAAACATTTTTTCCCATCAAAAAACCTAACTTTGATCCTCAGTACAGCCATTGAGTGGAAAATTGAACCACGATATAATTGCTTTCCCTGTGACCGATAAAGTGGTGTAACAAATTTTGTGTTTGAATGATAAAATCAGCAATTGGCCCCTAGCATTTCCCTCTGCCGTTCCTCCAAGGACACTCAAGTCCCATCAGGCTCCAGGGCAAGAGAAAGGGGGGTCAGGGTTGGTAGAACTAACTGTAAATCTACTCCAAGTTGTTGGATTTCTCTTGCTTGCTTGCTTAAAGAAATAAAATCATAACAACAGTAAATGCCCATGTTTGTCTTTTAATGCCTAATATAAATCACTTCTGAATGTGGTGGAAAAGCTACCCTTCATTGAAAACTGATTATGGATGTAAGAAAATAAGATCTGAAGCAATACTGAGAAAAATTATTTTACTCTAGAGTAAAATCTTGTTAGAATAGGGAAATTGTCTAAACAGTCCCAGTGACAAGTGTCGCAGCTGCTTGATGTGGAGGCAGGAGCCAGAAAGATGCTTGCCACAGGAAGGAAAGCAGGGTGCATTTGTGAGCTCATAACGACAGGATTGCACTGTGGAGAGACAAGACATTTTTGGTGTAGAAGAGACGCAGACCTTGTCCATCGCCACAGCTGATTTTCCCTATCTGCCTTGGACAGCAGTCCTAAATAGCAGTGAAGCTTTGTGTGCCACTCTTAATAGGTTATAGGTTATATAGTTGGTAAATTCTGCTGAAGAGGGTAAACTCCCAGTCATTAGAAGAGACCCTTAATTATTCTATTAGTGTGTCTGGTGGAGAGGTTGGAGAGGAGGGAACAAGTTAACAGTGAAGGAAGGGCCCTGCAATGAAAGCCTTCCAGCTTTAATCCAGCTGTCTGGAAGTTGAGTTGTGTGGAAGCTCATCCTACGCTGAAACCATTGGGTTAGTAATTAGCAGCCAGATTTGACCCCTTCAGCTGCCTACTGAAGTTCATTTATGGACAAGGTTAATATGTTTCTAGAATATTGCTTCTATATTGACCTAGAAATATGGGAACATGCAGAGACCTAATAACAAAAGTTTTCACAGATCAACTTCTTCACATTTCACAGAACCTCTGTATCCTATTTGGTGCTCTCACACACAGGCCTGAAAAGCTGGCAGCTGGCCTCCAGAGCTCTTGGTACTTGATCGCAGGGAATACTGAGGGGGCAGCATTAAGTATAGTTCTCTAAAATTATTTTAATCATTTTTTGTGTTTTCCAGATTTCTACAATGAGTTGTATTTATATCATATTTTATATATATTTTGGACTTCTCAAGTTGTTTTTTATAAACTTTAATTAAGTTGGAAAATCCAAAATGCATTACGTGAATCTGCAGTGCCCGTAACTTACACAGTTATCTTATCATGACCACTCTTATTTAAAAAGCACCCACTCAGATTATTTTGAAGCAAAATGATCTGAAACTTGTTGTTTCATCTGAGTTTTCATGTGTTGCTAAAAGACAAAGGTTAAAATGTGACCACAGTGGTATTGTCATACATAAATTTTAACAATCCCTTATTTTTATCAATATCCAATTATATCCTTGTTGACATGTCTTCTATCCTCTGGGTTCTGTGAAAATTTATAATCAAAAATTTTATGAACGGTGGCTTGCTTGCCACACATTATGGTTGATTGATTTTTTTTTTCAGTTTCTTTCTATGTTTAATTTCCTTTATTTTTTACATTTTAAATAACATACAATTGACTGCCTTTGGGATTTCATACCAGTTGGAATCTTCCAACTCCACCTGTTGTTGCTCTTGCCTTGTATTTCCTGTGAAATCATAGATCTAAAAGCTTGATCATTTACATTTAATTTGAGAAGTGAGAAAAAGCACATATCTGTAGGTGGTGGTATGTGTTTCCATCAGCAGTTACATAGTCTGGTTGCATAATTTTAGGGAATGTTGTCACCTGCTAATGATCACCAATTCAAAAAGAATTGAAAAAAAGAATGAAAATTCTAAAAGAATGAAATTCTAGTCATCCATTTTTGGGCATCTGGGTTGTTTCCATATCTTAGCTATTGTAAACAGTGCTGAGATAAACATAGGGGTGTGTGTATCTTTTTGGATTAATGTTTTTGTGTCCGACTTTGGTTTTTTAAAATAAAAATACAACAGGGAATCCTCATTAATCCATAACTTAGAAGTATAACTCAAAAAGAGCTGAACTGGGTAGGATTCAGAAGATGTGAGTTCAAGGGTCAGTCCTAGGTTTTGTTTCCCTCATCTTTAAAATGAGATAGTTCTTCTCCAAGATGCCTTCAAGAATCTAACATTTTAGGGCCTCCCTGGTGGCGCAGCGGTTGAGCGCTGCGCTGTGGAGCTGTCGGCAGCGCGCGATACGAGTTCGACGCCCAGCCGGGGAGAATCCCATATGGTGTGGCAGACCTCTCCTGCCTCGCCCGCTGCTCTCCTCAGCAGTGTATTTCTGATCTGCCTGTTCTGCTCCCCACTCTGTCTCCGGTGAACCTTCTCACCGCCCCAAGCCTCTGGCCTGTATCCCAGCTTGTATGCAAAAATAAATAAATCTTAAAAAAAAAAAAGAATCTAATATTTTAGGGCTACTGGCTGCATAACAAGTGGTGTGTATGGCACACATAGCACCATCTTATGGTGAGAGCATCACTCACATTCGAAACAATATAGGCTGCTGGGAAGCATGTGGTCAGTTCCCTCACTGAGCTGACGGTGAACAGAGCATCTGCATGGCTCTTGCTTACTTACATGAGGAAATTGGATTTTGAGTTGATTCTAGAGTCAGCTAAAACCCAGTATTTGAAATATTCAATTCAATAATACTAAATTAGAATTTTTAAAAGGAATTAATGATAAATATAATGTAGGTTAGTGGTTAGAATTTAAACTTTAGCTTATAATAATTCTAGATTTAAAATCTTCATTGTAGAACCTTAGAAGTAAAACAGAATTACTAATTCACTGCCACTAGATATTACAAAAGTTTAGTGAGATATAATGCTTGTAAAGCAATTAGAGCAGTTCCTCACACTTGGAAGGCACTTCATAAATAATTATTATGGCAGTCATAAAGGTAGTGTAATAAAGGTATAGTACAGTAAAAGTAGTATAAACAGGATTTATAAAATTTTGCTATGCAAGTGGTCAGCTTTGAGTTTTTCTAACTGAAACTTGGGTGGTTGACTCTTTAGCCTGACCCATTAGAGCATTGGTAATGGCTCTCCTGTCATTTTGCCTTATGATATAACTTAAGTCTTGTAATTAGATTGTCCCTCTCCCATGATACTCAGAAACAAGATTAAATGGAAAGCAGTGGAATCCATGGGGTACTGTCTTGTCTCTGTGCTTTCACCCTTGTTCCTACCAGGTTACTCCACATGGCAAACAGGAATACTTTAAAATTTATCACAGCAGGTTGAATCCCTGCTGGAATCTTCCCCCTACTGCCTGTAGTGGAATCCCCCAAACTCCACCTCTCTCAACTATGTCTATGGCTTGACTCCTGGAATCTGTGAACATGGCTTTATTTAGAAAAGCGTCTTTGTGTATATTACTAGGTTAAGGATCTAGAGATGACATCATATTGGCTTTCAGGTGAGCCCTAAATTCAATGACAGATGTCCTTATAAGAGAAAGAGGAAAATTTGGGACCTGCAGTTGTAGAGAAGGTGATACAAGGCAAAGGTGGTGGGGGTGGGGTGGGGGGGAGTAATGTGTATGCAAGTCAAAGAATGCCCAGAGTTGCCAGTAGTCACCAGAAGCTGGGAGAGAGTCTTGGAACAGATAGATTCTCCTTCAGAGCTTAAAGAGGAAGCCAATCCCAGTGATGCCTTAATTGCAGGTCTCTGGCCTCTGGAACTGTGTGAGAATTTTTTTTTAATTGTTGTTTTAAGCCAGTTTATGGTAATTTATTACGACAATCAGAGGAGACTCACATTTACCTCTTAATATTACTATGCAGAGTCTAACTGATCAGCTTCCATCTATGTCTCTGACTTTGTTTCCGTCTTGCCCTGCTCCGGTTGTGTGACCTTCTTGCTGTCCTTTAGCTGTCATAGAGTCATTGCTCTCTCAAGCCTTTGGACTTCACCTCTACAAGACACTTCCCCCAGATCTTCACCTGACTCATTCTCTTTTTATTCAAATCCCCACTGAATGCTGCCCCCTCAGGGGGCAGCTTCCGTTGTCATCTTACCCAAAATAGTCACTGTATTCCCTCACACATCATTCTCTATTCCTCCCATGGCCTTATTTTTCTTAATGGGGTATTTTTCACTACCTGGCAACTCCCAGTCTTTCCTTTTGTTTTAGTTTAGAAGGGCTCACCTTAATTTTAGGCTTCATGGAAGCAGTAGATTTTCATTCTGTTCAGCCCCCAGTCTTCAATAGCTAGAATCATGTCTGGACCATAGTAAACCTGGAATAAATACTTATTGAATAACTGTTTTAATCTGAACTCTAGAAAAATAAGCATGGTTTTATCTGGCAGCATTTTGTTTTACAGGAAATGTTTTAGTGATCCACATTTTAAGGCTTGCATAATCAAAGATCTCAGAACGTCATTGTAATAATTCTCTTCTTAAAATTGCCTGATTTTCTGAAACTGGGTTCAAAAAGTGGAGAATCACTGACAAATTTGCACTCAATTTAAGAACAGTGTCAAGAGGTTCCCTGGAAGCTCACCTTGATTTACTCCACTGATGCCTTCTTGAGTAACTCCTGGATGACTCCAGTGCACCTGCCTCAAGTGCATCTCAGTGATTCCCTGAAGAGAGGAGAGTAGACAAGTTTCAGGCTTGGTTTTTGACAACAAGGTGGAAGAAAGGAGAAGGGACTGGGAATGGAATTTTTTTTTCCTGTAAGCTAAATAGTCACCTTCTATCATGTCAAATGAAGAACCAAGCAAAATGCATTAACAATTTAATAATCTGACTTAAGTTTTTTTTTAAACTTAAGACCCACCCTAGAGACTACTTGAAATTTACATGGAATTTTGGGAGGAAAATAACATACACACAATTGGAGCCACTACTGAAGTTTTGTCCACCAAGAAAAGACAATGGAAGTATTTAGAAATACAGTTAATGTAAAAGATGATGACAACTATTACCAGGAAGCACATTGCCTTTTAAGTAATGAAGCACTTTAGCCAAGAAACTGGAGGCAAAGTCAAGATAAATGGCAGTGTACCCAGTTGGGCAAAATGCCCGGTGGAGTGCCACAGGGGACAGGAGGAGCTAGGTTCAGTGCTATTTAACATTTTTATTTATGATCTGGTTGAGAGAACTAAGAACACAGTCATGAAATATGCAGATGCTACCAAATTCAGAGTCATTGAAAATGAGACAAATGGGCAGGCAAAGAGAAAATGAATTTCCACTTGGAAGATCTACAAGAGGAAACACAGATGAAACACTGGAAGGAATATGTTGAAAAGAAAATCCAAGAGGTTATTAAAAACAGAAGACTTAAATTTAATGTATAAGTCTCAAATGATATGAGATTCAGGAAAACTATGCTTCCCATGTGCACAGAACATGGGATCCTTAAATGCAAGATTGTGGAGAAAAATGGAAAACTTCCTGAATTTCTATCGCCTTATTCTTCCCATGGGTGAGAGTCGGGAGAGGTCAGCTGGCTTCTTTCACCTTCTGCAATCTAAATATTAGGATCTCAGAAAATATGAACTTGTTAGATCTTTCTGATGTCATGCTGGCAAAACTCCAAAGGATTTGACAAACTCACATTTATCAAGTTGTCCCACTGATCAAATCAGAGTTTACTGTTTTTATCAGTGTAAAAGGGACAGACTCCTTGATTATTACAAGTGCATGGAACTTTGCACTCTCAAGAGTGAATGAATATAAAAATAATTTAGATTTGATACAGATGTAACAGAAGTGTGGAATAGGAGAAATGATAAAACAAGCGAAAGGGGTACAGAGGAGCACAACTATATTAGCGCAACATCATTTTAGGATAATGAATGAGATGATTTGAGAGGATTTATTCCACATCTGATAGCCAGTGCGCCCTCATTTTAAATGGCAGTGGTTTTTCACCCTTAGCACTATTGACATTTTAAGGCATATGATTCTTTTTTTTTTTTTTTTTTTTGGAAAGAGGGGTGCATGTGGCCTATACACTGTGGGATGTTTAATAGCATTACTGACTGTATCCACTGAATGCCAGTAGCAAACCTCCCCTCCAGTTGTGACAACCAAAAATATCTCTAGACATTGCCCACTGAACTTCTCCATTTGAGAACCACTGAAAAAGATCAATGGACTTGCAGAACATTCTCCAAACTGGGAATTGTTTCTCTGGATTTCTAATAGAAAGATACATTTTCTCTTTATCTCTATATGGATTCTACATGGCCTGTTGACTTGAGTAATCTTAGAAATTTCAGAAAGAATGTAAATATATTTGGCTAAAACACTGGATTTGAGATACTCTATTTCACTTGGTCCCAGACAGTTGTTGTAACATTCTCATTGCCATTTAAGACTTCAGGATCCACTCATGGCTTTAAGGCTTCCAACCTTGTCACCCTGGGCTAGCCCATTTTAGAAAGTGACCTTCAGAGATGACACATGGTCTCTTCCCTTGACCCATCCTTCTTGGAGCAGAGCATTGTCCTGTCCACTGAGATTTCCTTCCACTTTCTTCCATGGAGAATGATTTTAGAAAGAAGGGTGACTGGTCTGCAGCCTGGCCCGTTTCATGCAAACTCAGGCAGTCCCCTAGGCAGGGAATACATTGCCAGTGCCGCATTCCCATGCTCTAACTGGATGTCCCTGTTCTGTGTTGTTTGCACACACAATCAGGTAGAAGAATCACTGCAGGTGCTAACTTTATGGAGCAGCCTTGCAAAAGTACATTGGAGGTTTTTATATATTGATTAAGCACAGTAATATTAATACGATTTTTGCCTCTAGTCAACTTCTTTCTTTAGAACACTCCCAGCTGGGACTGAGAAAGTTTCTCTGATTCCAGCTGAATACTAATGTGGTAAACTTTGTGGTGACCATTTGACCTGTGTCTTTTCTTCCTTTCTCTCATGAGCACCTCCCCCTCCATTCCTCTGTTCCTCGGGAGAAAATAGCTTTCCAGGTTTTACTGTGGGGCTCACGTGTCTCCTCGGCTCACCGCTGACGCAGTGACTGATGGTTCGCAGTGCTGCCTCCCTTGACCTCGTCAACATCAGAAGCTGCTCTCAAATCTCAGTCATCTCTGACAGCCTTTGAGCAGAGAAATGAGACAGTCTCCCTGACACAAAGGCTTCTGGCCTGGGGTAAAAAATTCCTTTTGAAAAAAAAATTCGAACACTCTACAGACCACACTGCTTTCCATTCATCTTGCAGTCTAGCCCATCCATCCCCAACTCCATATTAGCTTTCAGACATTATAGCCTTTTCTATTTCTTGGAGGCTAGCCACAGTAGCTCAGATGTTTTCACACTGTGATGGCTTAGTCCTGGCATAGCCCTCAGAGCAAAGAAGAAAATGGGGCAGCTAGTACAACAACAGTTAATTCTGACTTTTGATTAGCAAACTAAGAATTGTTCCTATTAGTCAATTCAAATAATACAGAGGGGAAAAGGAAAAGAAGATAGGATATCAGAATTAATATAAAGAATAATCAGCTTAATTGAATCAAGAGCATGTTTGAGAGACTTTTGAGTGAGAATATAGTACAGAAATAGAAACAATGGATGTGACCTTTAATCAAGGCGAAGGAAAATAGAAGACCTGAATAGTGGTCTTGATTATTCCTCCATTTTTAAGTAAGCATTATGATATATTAAAGATCCGTTTTCTTGACATGAAAATGGCATAAAATGCCTATTTTCTTCCATTCCAGCCTCAGGTCATTGTATTTAAGAATGCCAAGTCCTTGAGGTCATTGAAAATAGTAACCTGAACATGCTATTTTCCCCCTTTGAGTCAGTCAGGCTGATTGATAGTGATGCTTGTACAGTAGGCTTGGGTGGCCAGCTGTCCTCAGAGCAACATTAAAAAGTTGTGTTGAGTTTTGGCTGGGAAGTTGGGCCTAGCCTTCCCAGTGTCACTTGCTTCAGGCTGAGGTCATGTGACTGAGGTCTGATGAATGAAAGGTTAGTGGCATTGAGGAGTGCCACATTAAGACTAGATACAACAACTTCTTAAGAAGTCTGTCAGAGTTGTCAGACTTAGCAAATGCAAACAGGGATGCCCAATAAATTTGAATTTTCAGATATTGCAAGCCACATACTGAACCTAAAAAGTATTCATTATTTATATGAAAATAAAATACAACTGGACAGCTTGTATTTAATCTGGCCACCCCGTCTCCATGTAAGACACTCCCTCTCCTCTACTGATGTGTGTGCCCAGGGAGATTTGGGAAGTCAGGCTGAATCTGAGTGTCGACCTGCCTGGACTGATGACTATCTGTGTAGAGCAGAGCCCAGCTTCAGCCACAGATTAGATTGTGTACAAACATGAAATATACTCATATTGTGGTAAGGCACTGAAATTTCAGCATTTTTGTCTTTCAGTATACTCTAATAAGCATGCAGCCCTAGAGCAAAAAAACAGTTTCTTTCATCTCAAGTACTTACCAGTAGGCCTTAGAGTAGAGCTCAAAGTGATTCAGAAGCCACCTTGCCCAAGTCAGGTTTTTATAGGAAATAAAAAATTGAGTTCTAAACGTAGGAAATGTCTTGGACATAGCCTATCACTATAGAAGAGCCAGAATGAGTCCCTCTTTTTATTTTTCTCTCTCCACCTGATTCTCTTTCTAATGTAACATAATGGCTTTTCTCAAGTATTCTCTGTTCAGCACCAAATAATGGACATGTTCCAATGTCACCACCCCAGTCATTCTACTATAAAATCCACATGGCTCTCCATTACTCGTGTAACATGTCATTTATATGGGAAGAAAGATATCCACAACAGTAATGGCACATGACATATTTTATCAAAAATGGCATATGTGGACAATATTTAGAGAAAATTTTACTGGATCTGAGGAAATAAAGGCCCTTTGGAGAGAGATGCTGGGTAGGTGATACTGAATCTGAGTAAGGCTACAAGGGCAGAACATAGGCCTACAGAGAGGTCAGGATAGAGGGGATGCTGGGTGTTTCATGCAGAGGGAATGGTGAAAGTGAAGAGTGTTAGGAGCAGATATTCACAACATGAGACTTGAGCTATTAATGTCCCCATGTCGTGTGGCTCAGATGGCAAACACCCAAGGAACTGTGTCCAAACTTACATGATCTCCTTGGATTCATTGGAATAGACACTTGCACTGGGCAGTCAGTATATTTCTGCTACTGAACTCACAACCTCTTGGCCATGATCCCTTTAAGAAATCATCAGATAACAGGTCCTATGGACTTTGGGAACTCAGCATAGAGATGATACATTGCAATAAAATTTTCTTGTTCATTTTTAACTTTGAGAGTATGAATACAAAAGGGTTTTCTCTGAGGTTCAGGGAAACCAGCACCATTACTGTTACATGAATCTTTCCACTTCTTTTTGGGAAGCTAAAAAATCAAAACAAAACCGAAAACATGAATCTCAGTGGGTTAGAAAGTGATGGGAAGAGAGGGAGCTATATTTTTTCCTCTTCCAGTTATAAGAAAGCATTGCTGTTTGGGGATACATTGTTTTTTTGCCGCTGAACTGGGAAGTGGAGAGGATCAGACTCCGAATCTCCTCAATCATTTGATTCATGTGGGCTTGGGTCTTACTTCTGACTTCACAACCACTTAATATGGTTGTTTAGTTAGTATTATGGCACTTTATCGTACAGTAGATGGCAGGGTTTATATTCCAGGAAAAAATAAAAAGATTTTCTTGAATTTTATATTATCTTTTATAAAAAAAGACCACTCTTTATCTGAGTGGTTTTAGGAGTTTGCATTTGGGTTTAGACACTGGCATACTAATGTGAATTATTTTGTTCATCTAGAGGTTATTGATTGTTGAGATGTCATGCATTTTGCTATTGTTTAGAGTTTTTTAAAGCATGATTATTACCTCTGAGATATTATGTGAGAATAACTTTAGCAATTCTTTTTGTTGACTTGTATAAATAAATACATGTTTAAATAATGTATAATTTAAATAGTTGTATATTTCTAAAATAGTAATTAGTAGCAATAATTATTTTTTTTTGTTTTGTTTTTTAAAGATTTATTTTTTATTTTTACATACAAGCTGGGATACAGGCCAGAGGCATGGGGTGGCGAGAGGGTTCACCAGAGACAGAGCAGGTAGCAGAACAGGCAGATCAGAAATACACTGCTGAGGGGAGCAGCGGGCGAGGCAGGAGAGGTCTGCCCCACCATGTGGGATTCTCCCTGGCCGGGCGTCGAACTCGCGTCGCTGCTGCCGACAGCTCCACAGCGCAGCGCTTAACCTCTGAGCCACCAGGGAGGCCCCAGTAGCAATAATTATTAATTGAGCTGTTTTTTCACTCATTTAGTAATCAAGCTTCCCTACCTATAAATCTTATGGCCTTAGACCTAAACCTCTCTTTGCTTTCTCTCTCAATTTCTATGGCTGTATAACAAATTACCCCCAAATATGGTGGCTTAAAACAACTGCTTTATTCTGCTCATATTTTCAGAGGGTGAGGAATTCAGATGAGGCACAACAGGGATGGCAGCCTCTGTTCCACGTTGAGTGAGGCCTTAGGGGAAGACGTTAATCTTAAGGGTGACTTTGTGGATGGACACTTTCAGAATCTTCTGAAATCTGGAATTCCATGGACTGGGCAAGGCTGCATCAACTGGAAGAACAGAACTTCCAACCAGGAACAGCCTTGGATGCTCCATGCCATGTGGTAATCCCATGTGGCTTTTCTGTTGGCTTGGTGTTATCCCGTCAGGACAGCCTCAGAGTGTCGGAAGCTGCATGACTTTTTATGGTCCCATCCAGGGTTATAACTCTGACTTCTGCACAGTAGATTGATTGATGCAATCATAAATGCTGGCAATGAGAACTGTCCTAGATCCAAGAACAGGGATCTAGACCCCATCTTATGTGACTGTTTTTTGTTTTTTTTTTTAAGATTTATTTATTTATACATACAAGGTGGGGTACAGGCCAGAGGCGTGGGGCAGCAAGAGGGTTCACCAGAGACAGAGTGGGGAGCAGAACAGGCAGATCAGAAGTACACTGCTGAGGGGAGCAGCGGGCGAGGCAGGAGAGGTCTGCCGCACCATGTGGGATTCTCCCCGGCTGGGCGTCGAACTCGCATCGCGCTGTGGACAGCTCCACAGCGCAGCGCTCAACCGCTGCACCACCGGGGAGGCCCGTGACTGTGTTTCTTTAAGTGAGAAAAATAATTGTACCTCCCTCATGGTCCCCCCCCCCATGTTTGTCTAAGCTGATTTCCCTAAAGTGCTAAAACCAGGGAGAATAGGGTATGGTATGTGATATAGCATTCAAACAAGGACAGTTCTCATTGCCAGCATTGAGCTAATGTTAAGGCTTCAGCAATGAAGGGAACTCAGACCTGGCTGCTTTGGGAACTTCACAATCAGGTACAGATAAGCTCACTGAGGTTCTCTCTGCATATAACCTCACCTTCTTTACAATCTAGGAACAAGTATTTTCTAATGCTGTAGCTCGACTAGCTTCACCTCAAATGGTCCTGTGAGGTAAGCAGGGCTGAACATTGTTCTTATTTTCATTTAACCATAGGGAGAATTGGTTAGTGTTAAATGACTTGCGAAAGGTACCGGGGAGTTAGTGGCAGAAGGCGGGGTTAAGGGAGGTTCACAGACCTCTACTCTTTGGACTGTGAATGTCATATAGGGGGTCTTGGAACTGGCTCTTTCAGGATGCAATTTCCTGAGGGGAAGAAGGGAGAACTTAACTGCCACCATAGGGGCATGGCAGGCACAGTAGGCACAGAGGCCCAAAGGCTTCAACTTGCACTTTGGCTTCTTGTGAAGCTATTGTCACATTTCCATCATCTTTGCCCTGTAGAAAAACACTGCAATGCTGGGGGACCTCATTAAAAGAGACAGGCTAGCAGGAGGCAAATTGCAGAGGAAGGAACAGGGAAATGTTTGCGCACTCACACCCCTTTCTGGGGTTACTTCCCTCCGGCAGTTGACTCTGACCACTCTCTAAGCAACGCGTCTCTCAGGGTCCCCACTTCCACTTTTACTAAAAGTAAATCTCCCATTAGCTCCATCACTGGCTCCTGAAGAGGCATGGCAACAAATTGAATTTCCATTTCAAAGTGAAGTTTGGCAAGTAGGGATATGAACTCTGCAGACACTGCTCAACAGTGCTTCTCAAACTAGTAACTGTTCCCAACGATGCAGGAGAGAATGACTGGCTCCCCTGATCGCTTCCATTTTCTTCCTAGTAGTCAGATTTGCATTCTCTTCTAATCCAGTCCAACTGCCTGGGCCAGGCCAGACCCCGAGGGCTTGGATTCAGCTGAGTTCTGTATGGTCTGTGCCTGGGCGAGTGGCTGGTATAAAACAAGCAGGGAGCCTGGGAGGCTTGACTCTAATCCCCAGCTGGGCCTTGGTATTTCTTTCTCATTAAGGGCAGCAGGGTTATCAGAGCTGGGAGAATGGTTACAGATAAGTTCCATAATTTGTTTCTCCCTACCCTTGCACAACCAATGAATGTCTTTGTCACTTATTTTTTCTCCTGAGAGCAAACTGATTATTGTGACAATCATCCCCCACCACCTGGAATTTAGCATCCCAGATGAAATGGGGATTCTCTAGTTCTCCAAATGCGGAATTGGACTTCAACCTCTAACAATGAACTGAGATGATATACCAATATGTATGTATACATACACACACACACATACACACACACACAGATATACACATATACACATACACACATATATTTATTATATATTTTTAACACCTTAATTGGCAGATCTGTCTTTGTGAGTTACCAGATAAGAATGAAGAATCCAGGTTATTCTTATGCATATGAACTTTGAAAATTATTAGTGAAAATCTACATGATTAAAATACCCATTTTACAGATAGTAGTCTTGATAGAATTAGAAGGCATTCCAGAGGGTGACCTTTTTTTTTCCCAGTGAGGAGGAGGACAGAGATAACTACGTCTTTATATACCCTACTAAATTAAGGCAATTCCTAAGAGTTGAGCTCCTTTACTTTGATTACTTGTCACATTGGCTGATAAAATATTTCTTGAGCACCAGCTACTCTCTGCTGGGGATTCAAAGGTAATTAAAACACTGTGTTCATGCTTAGGGACAGTTGTTCTCAACTGTCCAAAATCTCCCTCCCCCAGGGATATTTGGCAGTATTTGGCGACATTTTTGGTTAGCACATCTACGAGGTGAGGTGCTACTGATATCTGGTGAGTAGAGATGAAAGAAACTCCTAAGCATCCTACAGGCCCAGGAAAACCTCACAACAAAAAATAATCCAGCTCTAAATATCAACAGTGCCACAATTGAGAAGTCAGTCTTGGAAAGCTGAGACTTGTTAGGAGACAGGTATCTAGACAATTTTAAGTATATTGTATTAAGTGGCAGACTGAAGATGGATGCAAGGCACAATTTAGACAGATGTAAAACAGAAAGACAGGAACAAGGACTGATGTCTCCTCTCTTCCCAGCCACTATCACTCCCTTCTGCCCAATGTCAACTGTTTTCCTTCTATAGGGGGAGGGAGTCATCCTTTTTAGTTATTTTTCTCTTTGAGGTATCTGGTAATTGTGCTTAACAATGAAACTCCATACATGTATGAACAAAGAGTTTGGAAAAAATGAGAAGATTTTAGGGTCTTTTCCCAATATGTAGAGTTCTGGATTAATTGGAAATCCAGGGACCCTTTAACCATTCCAATCTTCTTTCTTCAAAAAGAGCTACAGTGAGTGGAATCTTGAGACTTTCAGGTTGGGTGCTTTATTGGAAAAAGAATAAGCTTCAACTTCCTGGACCCTTATCACTCATATATTGAATGACCCTGGAAACTCATTTCTCTGTTGTGGGTCTCAGGGTCTCCACATGCAAAATTAAGTCATTGTACCAACACACTGGGCAAATGAGTGGTTTCTGTTTTTCATTTCCTGATGCCCAGTGGACCTCATATCTCCTCTTACTTGTACTCAAGATTTGGAAAAAATATAGGGTGACCCCTCCTTCCCCATGCTTTCCTCCAGTGAAATGTAGAGGAGATACAAGATACAGATTGTACACGAGTTTCTGATAGAAGATTCCATTTTTTCTTAAAGGCTAGACTTTCATCCATAAGTCATCTGAAGATATGGAGAGGGATGGCAGGAGAGCGGAATGTGTCTAAGATGAAATGTCCCTTCAGGATAAGAGTGTCACCAAGTCATTATTACCCCAAGCTAAGACTAACATGTTTTTTTTTTTTTCCCTTGAACTGCTTCCATTTCATTTTAAAGACTATTTTTAAATATTCAGGAAAATTTATTCAGAGCATTAATTTTCTTACCGAGTTATTTACAGCCTCTTCCTTTCTGAAATTGTTATCATGTGGTTAGCAGCTAAATATTGTTCTGTGATATTTTGCACCATCTGTTTGTCTCCCAACTAGACTGGTACTCTTAAAGGTCAGGAGCTCTTTCTTAGATGCCCTTTAAAAGTCACACAAAGCTCACACTAGTGTTGGCTACGGAGAAGGTGGCTATCATTAACCAAATAGTTGAATGAATGCTACTCCACTTAGATATCTTTCCTTTAATATCTCTACAAAAACATTCTCGCAGTTCTGTTAAGGGATTATTTATTTTTGAACATTAATATTATAAAATGTTGGACTAGTAACATTTGGGTTGATATCATTGACATGTATTGAAATAGCACTAAATTTATATGAGCCTAGAGCAGGGTTCCTTCACATTGTCAGTTCTGTTGTTTTGGTATAATTTGGGATATCTGTAATAATTCTTTATTGCGAAGTGCTTAACTGTGCATTATGTTTAGGAGTATCCCTGATATCCCCAGTTTTTCTAATAACACCCCTTCCAATTGTGACAAAAAATATCTCCAGATATTGCCAAATAGCCCTCTCTGGGGTTATGTGTGTTGGGGAGAGGCAGGGTAAAGGAATTGTCTTGATTTGAAAAACACTGACTTAGAAGAGACAGAAGATTATTCATAAAACGTTTATCACTTGGTGATCACCTTCTGACTACTGAAAGATCCACTATGTCAAGTCTTTTCATATGTTTCATGCATGATTTACATTCTGGTGCCTGTTTCTTATCTTACTGTAGTCTCAGAGAAAAATGTGGACCAGTCCTCGTAGTAACACTGTTCAACAAAATGTAGAGGGAAAATAGTACTGTGCTTCACAGAGGGGAGGTGTGACAAACAGTTTGAAGAAATAATTGGGGGATTATTATTGAGCAAGCAATTAAACTGAGGTTTAGAAGGTAGGTATATTGGTCAGAATAAGCTAAATTCTTTAATCCATGATCTTGGTTGACTTAACACAGTGAAGTGTTAATTCTTAAGTTGTCATTCATCATAGGCCAACAGAAAGATCTTGCTATTGGCTTCATAGGGAAGCCAGCTCTTTCCATCAAATGACCCAAAATCTTCCATGGCCTTTGGAGTATTTAAGCAAATTTCATTGGAGTGTAGGAAAGAGTATAGAGAGATATGGAACTGGGGCTGATGTCTCCTCTCTCTTGCCATATGCTATCATTTCCTTTACCTCACTTGTCAATTCTGATTACAGACCTACCATGTGTCTTACTTCTCCTCACACTTTATTGTCGAGATTGAGTCATGCACCACTTACCTCCACCTAGGGGTTCTGAAAATGCACTCTAACAGTTTGTTGAGAAAGTATGGGAGAACATGGATATTGTTGAGTACACTAAGTGTGTCTCTTACAGAAATTGCTGGCTAGGCACGTTAGGAGAGTAGAATAATGAGTATAAACAAATTGGCAGGAACATTCAGGGAACAAATGAGGAAGAGTTAACTATAAAGTAGAGGTATGTAAAAGCAAGTTATAGGACATGTGGCTGCAGTATCAATATTTCTTGCATAAATTTCAATGATATTTACAGTAATGGTGAACAATTGTTGTACTCAATCTTTTGACATCTTCTCAATACTTGAATTGCTATATATTCTGACAATAAAGTAACATTCACAGAGTAGAAATTTTAGGTTATATGGAAACCGTAATGACCAAATTTATAATACCCTGTATTTTTATTATCCAGAGAAAAAAAATCATATCAACATTTTAGTGAGAAAGAACAAGCAAGGTCTGTGAACTCAAACTGTGTGTGTTATTTCTTTTTTTTTTTTAGAGATTTATTTTTGCATGCAAACTGGGGTGTAGGCCAGAGGTGTGGGGCAGTGAGGGGGTTCACCAGAGACAGAGTGGGGAGCAGAACAGGCAGATCTACTGAAATACACTGCTCAGGGGAGCAGTGAGCAAGGCAGGAAAGGTCTGCTGTGCCATATGGGAATCTCCCTGGCTGGGGATCAAACTTGCTCTGCAGCCACTGACAGCTCCATAATGCTGCACTTAACCCATTGCACCACCGGGTAGGCCCTGTTTGTGTTATTTCTTCGACACTTATCAGTTCGATAATTTGGGACAAGTGACTTTGACTTTATAAATCTGTTCATCTGACAATTATTGTGGAGATGAGAAAACACATATGAAGGAATTAGAGCAGTACTTTTACATGATAAGAACCCAATACATATTAGATATTATTTTATTGTGAACATTTTTCTGTTTTATTGCAAATATTTTTTTCACTCTATAAAATTCCATACATATGCTTATCATAATATATTTAGCTCACATCTTCTCATTAGAGATTTAGTTTCTTTTAGGGTGGATCTCTCTCTCTCTGTGTACATACAAACATATATATACTTAAATATTGCTTGAATAAAAATGTTACAAAAGTTTTGTATCCTTGATTATATTTTTAACATTTATTTTTTAATTTATTTATGCATATAAGAACTGGAGAGTAGGCCAGAGGTGTGGGGGCGGAAGGGTGAGAGGATCCACCAGAGCCAGAGTGGGGAGCAGAACAGGCAGATTGACTGAAATACACTGCTGAGGAGAGCAGCAGGCGAAACAGGAGAGGTCCACTTGTGCCAGCTCCCTGGCTGGGATCAAATTATGCTGCAGTGGCTGGTGATTTCTTGATATCTCTGAGACTTTGAGACTTTAACCCCTGCTCCACCAGGGAGGTCCTATTCTTGATTATTTCTTTAAGATACAGTATAAGAGGAGTGGATCAACACATGTGTTTAAGCCCCTTGACACATATTACTTAAATTGCCCTCCAGAATTATTGTGCCTTATTACTTTTCATTAGCATTGGTGTAAGAATTAATTTCTACCACTTTCAGCAACCTCAGTATTAATATTTTAATGCTTGAAAGGTGAAAATAGTATCTCATTTCATAGAATTTTTGGATTATCTAAACCAAAATATCTGATGGGATTAGTTATGTCAGTTGTTAAGTGTTATAGTTAGACCTTTCAATGGCATATGCATTCAAAAAGAGATCTCTCTAAACTCCGTGGGATTTTTTAAATGTAAAAAGGAGGTATTTGGCTGGACATCTGGGGATATACTTTGAGTTCTCTAATTATATTAGATGGAAGTAATCTGAAATTTATTCCTTCAATCCAATTCCTTTTCAGGTGCCAGACTATTCTAGAACTTGAGCTCTAGAGAATTACATGATCAGAGTCAAGGTAGAGTTTCACTAGAAATATGACGAAGTGATTCTTAACACACCAGCTAAAACAGTTTCCAGAGGAGGAAACTGTTTAAGGGGGTTCTAAGGGGATCAACTATTTAAGAATTCCCTAGGTACTCCTCACCAGCCTGTGATCATCATATTATTTTTCATTAAACAATAAAGATGTCATTGCCTCCAATTCCAGACCACCTATTATAGGGGTTGATATCCCTTTCTAGGATTTGAGGAGACATTGATGTTTGGAATGTTGGTTTCTGAGTGTTACAACTACCTCTTATCAAAGCACCAAGTGTTTTCATTTACTTCCTGAATATGATCCAATAATGCAATTTAGTCAAGTTGCAAATTCCTCTTGGCAATTCCTACTAGGACTGCCAAAACCAAAAACCAGGTGTTACCCATAAGTCCCTATAAATTACTCAAACATTAGACTCCCCCTATCAGAGAAATGAAAGGGACCCAGTAACGTTGAATTTTACCCATGCTGTCTTCAAATAATAAAACAGGACCACACACTTAAGCTAAAACCAATATAAGAATATGTCTCTGTAAAACCCAAATAGTCATTTAGAAGCAGAATCATTCAATCTGTTTGCAAAATTGTTTGGAGTACTTTTTACTGAGTTGACTTTAAAAAGACTATTTTCTGAAACACCAGCTGTTTGCCATCAAGGGGTTACAACATATGCCAAAGATCAACAACCTTTGATTTTCAAAAGATAATATATAAAAAAGCATTACTCCCAGTTCCAAAACTTTTAGCTATTACTATTATTTTCATTAATAATTAATGTTATTTATTTTAGGTACAGTTTGGAAGAGAAAAAGGAGAAAAGACTAGGATGTGGGATTGCTAGGGGTAGGGAGATCTAGAAAGGAGAAAGAAAGCAAATGGAGGAGGAAGAAAGGAAGGACAGATTTATGAAAAAAAAGGCAACAACAACAAAAAATTTACTCCTAATCCAGATATTTGAATAAGGAATGGAATGACTTTGTACTTTTATACTCCTCTTCAACCCTCTGTAACATACATAGACAACCCTCCCCCAAGTCATCTTTTCTATCTGTGGTACAATTACTTTTTGAAAAGACATTGCTGGTATTCAGTAGTAAAGAGTGGACAGAGCAGAGGAACAAGTTATTTAACTTCACTGCAGGAGTTGTCAGGGAAAGTTATTTGTCTTTTTTCAGATGGTCATAAATAACACTATGTTCCAGGTGTTTAAAGACCCTGAAACAATTACCTTTTATTCTCTCCCAAATCCAATTCATAGCAAATTATCAACTTGGAATGACTTTTAACTTGGCATGTCCATTTTTATCCACTCACAGTTTTAATTTATGAAGGGTATTATCAGAATGGCAGTTATGTAAGGTTATGGGCAGAAAACTAAAATATGGCACTTTCTTAAAGAAAAGCAGAGTTAATGACAAAGGTATGAATTAAGTGGAACTAGTTAAGTTAGCACATCATATTCAAGATTTTGCAAGCTCTACTAAAGAAAAAAATAATGAAATTTCAAAACAGTTGATTGCACTCCTCATGTTTTCTGAATAAAGTTGGCTATACTGTGTTAATTTTCCCAGTTTCTTATAATTAATGACCATTCTCATATAACTAGAAAACAAAAACTAAATATCTCAATAAATGAGATATGTATATCTATTTATATCTATATCACTCATTTATATCTATATCACTATAGAAACTAAATTGCTCAGTCAGAAACCCTGGTGTTATGCCTGCTCTCTTTCCCTCATTAAAATAAATGATTAATCATCAAGTTTAGTCCATTCTTGCATCAGAGTACATCTTATATCTCTCCATCACACAGGACACTCTTCAAATTACCACTATCTCTGGACTGTTGCACTACTACCACTTTTTTCATTGTCTCTATAACCTCCAATCTATTTTCCTACATTATAGCCAGAATGATCATTTGAAAATATTAAATGGAAGCTTATATTTATTTTGATATTTAAAGTTACTGAAATTTGAAGCAATTTCCCATTGATCTTTATGATAAAGATTTAAATATTTAAGAAAATTACAAAGTACTTTCTAATTAGGTGCTGCCCCCCATACAGCTCTATTTTTACCACTCTACATCTTAAATGGTAAATTCTCAAAGAGGTTATTTCTACTCACTGTTCATTCATTTTATAGCACATATCTCCTGTGGTGATTATGTATATATCTACTTATTCATCATTTGCTTTCTTCCACTTTGGGGCAAATGGATGCTATAAATATCCATGTGCAGATTTTTGTGTGAACATGAATTTTCAATTCTCTAGGGCAAATATCCAGAAGTGTTATAGTTTGGTGA